>LLCB01000731.1:0-10661 GCA_001414345.1 Hymenoscyphus infarciens | reverse complement strand
TTCTATCTTTAGATTAGTTATAAGATTAATTTATTAGCTCTACTAATAAGTAAGTACTAGAAATAGACTTCTAGATTACTTATAAGCTTAATTTATTAGCTCTACTAATAAGTTAGTACTAGAAATACACTTTACTATCTTTTAATTCTTTATAAGATTAATTTATTAGCTCTACTAATAAGTTAGTACTAGAAATAGACTTTTCTATCTTTAGATTAGTTATAAGATTAATTTATTAGCTCTACTAATAAGTTAGTACTAGAAATAGACTTTTCTATCTTTAGATTATTTATAAGATTAATTTATTAGCTCTACTAATAAGTTAGTACTAGAAATAGACTTTACTATCTTTTAATTATTTATAAGATTAATTTATTAGCTCTACTAATAAGTTAGTACTAGAAATAGACTTTTCTATCTTTAGATTAGTTATAAGATTAATTTATTAGCTCTACTAATAAGTTAGTACTAGAAATAGACTTTTCTATCTTTAGATTATTTATAAGATTAATTTATTAGCTCTACTAATAAGTTAGTACTAGAAATAGACTTTACTATCTCTTATTTATTTATAAGCTTAATCTATTAGCTCTACTAATAAATTAGTACTAGATATAGACTTTTATACTATCTTAGCTTATTAGAAGTCTAAATAGAAGAGAGGTCTAAGAGATAAAATCTCTTTTAAATACTTAAATTAAGTTATCTTCTACTTTATTTTTTAGTAAAGTAGTTAGTTTAGTAGTAAATATAATAGTTTATTATTAAATATTATACTCTTTTAAAAATCTTAGAGCGATTTCTACTTTATAAGAGATTAAGAGAAATATCTCTCTTAGATTATAAAGTTATTTAAGTAAATTTCTAATTAACTTATTTTATATTAAAGAGTTAATTTATAAATAGCTTTACTTATTATATATTAATAGAGTAGAGGAAATAATTAGTTAATAATAAATAATTAAGAAGCTAAGAGAAGATAAATCAAATACTTTGCTACTACTTAGTCTAATCTATTAATAAGCTTAAATAGTACTAAGACGCTAAATTTATTAATAGAATATATATATCTATTATTATAGACTATTACGTTCCTATTATATAAGTATAATTTAAAAGAGCTTTTTTAAAAAATTTACTATTTCTATTATTAGAAGTGTTTATTTTATAGTAACTTATATATAACTCTACTAGGTAGTTTTAAGTTTAGTCTCTTAAGATCTCTTTTTATAAGAAAAACAGATATAGATATTTAAAAGAAGAGTTTATAATAGTATTTATTTACTTATAGTATATAAAAAAGTATATAATAAAGTATTAATAAAATAGAAGCTCTTTAGTAGTAAGAAGGAAACTTACTAGCTATACTTTAAGGCCTTAGAATTAGATTTAAGTATAAGTAATAGACTAAAGTCCTTTAGTTATAAGATAGAATTATCTACTTATTAAACATAGTTAATAAATAGTAGTAGATATTAGTAGTAAGTCTTTTAAATTAATTTAAAAATAAAGTAGTATTAAAAAAATTATTTATAAGCCTCTAACTTAAATATTAATTCTATATACTCTTAGCTAAGAGATTATAAAATAAACTTACTTTACTTATTCTCTTATATAATTTTAATAATAATTCCTAATAATTCTTTTACTTATTATAAACCTTAGTAGAAAACCCTACCCTCTTAAATAAACGAGATTTTTATATATTATACTTCTAAGGTCTTATAATATAAAAAAGAGTATAAAATAAAAACACCTTAAATTAAACTAACGCCTTATATTAGAATAAAAGAAAAAAAAAAACATATAGTAGTAAGGTATTAAGCCTTATATTAGAATAAAGAAGAGAAAAGGTATATATAGTAGTAATATATATATTAACTTATAGTATAAATAACTAAAAGAAGAAAAAACAGGGCTATTAGACCCTACGTCTATTACGCTTACTACTAATTAAACTAGAAACTTCCTCTTATAGCTCTTAAGCCTTTTTTATTAGACTAAGTCTAGTTTTTTCATTCTTAATTTATATACGCTTCTAAGCTTTAAATAGTATAAACTTAGAAAGTAATTTAAGGTTTATAATTCTTAATTTATATATATTATACTACTAAATAGTATAGATAAACGTACTAAGGATAAGAGAAGTAGGAAGGCCTAATCTAGCTTTTATAAGTTAGTATAGAGTAGTAAGGTCCTCTTAATAGATCTTTTTAAATTTATTATTAGACTTAGATAATATTTTAAAAGACTTATATATAGTATTAAAAAGAGTATTAATAAAGGTTTATAAGAATTTTACTAATCTTAATTTAGTTTTAATATACTTAATTACCTTATCTATAAATCTATCTATCTACTACTTATATTTAAGAGCTTAGTAAACTAATATTTTAAGTATAACTAGGAGATGCTTAATTTTAGGTTCTAGTATTATAAATAAGTCTAAGCTATTACCTCTTAGTATAGTAGTCGTAGTTAGTATTAGTAAGAGTAGCTAGGTATAAGATCGACTACTAGAGGTAGGTAGTTTAAAGTTTATATAAGAGAGTATTATAATTAGTATATAAACTAGATAGTAAGAATTATAAGTTATAGTAGATAGAGTTATAAAAGAGGTTCTTATACTTATCTAATAAATAATAAGATTAGCCTAGATTAAGTATTTAAAGTAAATTATTTATTATAAAGTACTTTACTTATACCTCTAGTTATAATTCTATTAGTAATAAGCTATAACTGTAGACTTATAGCGTCTATGTTATAGTATCTTAGGAAATATATTAAATAAATATTTATAACTATAAGGGCTTTATCTAGAAACTTCTTTTAAAACTCGCTTATAACTTCTATAATAGAAGAGGCCTAAAGGCGTTAGTTTATAGCCTAACTAGGAACTAGAATAGGTAAGCTTATACTATTTTAATAAATAGTAAAGCTATTATAAGGTAATAACTTATAATTAATAGGTTTAAGTATAAAGTACTAAATTCTATAATATAATTACTATATATAGATTAATAAAGAGTAGATAGTTTATTTATAGTTAATAGTATAAGTTAGAAGAGACTAAGATAAGTAAGAGAGAGGTAGATAAAGGGGCTAGAGTAGCTAGTATAGCTCTATAAAGATAGAAAAAACATCTAAATTACCCTCTATATAGAATACTACTATTACTATAATAATATCTCTAACTAATCTTAGAAAAATACTAAAAAAATCTAGAATAAATCTCTAATACTTAATTAATAATATAATAAGGTTACTTCTTATTTAATAAGAGTATTATAGATTTCTTTCTAATTTAGAATAATCTTTTAAGAGAGGAAATTTAAACGTTTTTTCTATCTTTATAAAGTAGAGTATACTAAATTATAGAGATAGTAGAGTTATTAAGTTAATATATATAATTCTACCTTTATAATTTAAAGTAAACTAGAGTTATAGTTATATACTAGTACTATAACTTTTCTAGAGCCTTACTAGTATCTCCTATTAATAAGATTGTGTTTTTCTCTTAAAAAACTTACTTCTATTAATATCTTAAACCTTAGCTTTATATACTATTATTTATTAGATATATAATAAGTATACTTATTAAGTCTAATCTTAATTATTAGCTAAAATATCTATAGGTTTTATAATACTTTCCTAAACTCCTAATAAAGCGAAAACTCTATCTAATACTTCTAAAAAAGCTATTCCTAAGACTCCTGTTCTTAATAGCTCCGAGAACGCTTCTACTTTTAAGAACCTTCTAAAGAAGACTTTTATAAAAACGCGTTCCTTTAAATAGAGCTAGATTATTATATATAGAAACTCTCTTACTAAATATATTTACCTAGCTTTAACTAATAAGGCTACTATTATAAAAAGACTAAAAAGTCTAGGAGTTCTATAAAGTAGTATCTTAACTACTTATACTTATAGAAGAAAGGTTTTACTAGCTATAAATAAAGATTTAAAGAAGAGAAAGAGGTTTATAGAAATTAGAGATTCTAATAAGTCTACTAGTAAAGATAAAGATAAGGCTAATAAGGCTAATAAAGACGAGTCTAGTAATTAAGATAAGGTTCTTTACTTCCTAATTCTTATTATATATCTTAAACCTATAGCCTTATAGAAGTAATATAGTAAAGTTTTAAAAGAACTAGAATAAGAACCTATTAAAACTATAGTTAACTACTAGATAGAGGTACTTTATTCTTAGCTAATAAAAAAGTAGTATTGGTTTCTTAAACCTAATAATATATATTTATCTAATAATCTTATATTACTTTAGCCTAATAGAATTAATATTATTACTCTTCTTTAGATAAGATAGATAAAGTATTCTAATAAGGATAAGCTATAAATAGACATTAGCCTTATATTATAATAAGTAAAATAGGTATTATATATATCTATAAAGAAATACTTAAAAGATAATCTACTTAATACTAATATTTATAAGTTTTAGGATATAGTTAAAACATCTTATAGAATTAATAATATAATATATAATACTATTATATAAACTAAGTTATAAAAGAAGTTAATATAAAAGGTTAAGGATATTAGTTAGCTTATTAAAAAGAATTACTCTTAAAAGAATAATTAAGATAAGATAGTTTTTAAGAGTAAGATAGACTACTAGTAGTTATCCCTATTTACTCTTTAAAGAAGAAAAACTAAGGCTTAGAAATATAAAAAACTAGATCTAGAGAAGGTTTACTCTATTTACTAAGATTTACTCTAATAGATTTAAACTTTTAAACTCTATCTTAGTAATAAGTAATACTAAGAATTAATTAAAGCTCTTAGAGATAGCCTTAGAGGTAGTAGAGGTCTTTATTAGTTAATAGGTATATTTATATTACTTATTTTCTATTTTAAATTAAATTTTAATAGCTATATATTATAGAGTTTAATAAACTAAGGTTTAGTAAATTATATTCTTTAAATAGCTTTAATATAAAAGATAAGTATTCTAATATAGATCTAGTATATCTAAATAAGTAATATAAATTAGTATTAGAAGGTTTTATCTAAGGTTATTCTAAGAGTAGAGAAGTAGAGCGTATTAGAGGGTATATTAGAGAAGGAGAGTATAGTAGAGAAGGAGGGTATATTAGAGAAGGTTATTTAACTAAAAAAAATAATATTTAAGATACTAATAAGTCTAGAGTTTATACTCTTCTTTCTTATCTATTCCTAGATAAACTCGATTTTAATAGCTTTTTATAAATAGATAATAATAATACTAAATTATAGCTTTCTTTACTAAGATATAAACTATTCGAATATAGAGACATAAATAATAGTATAAATAACTATTACTAGGATAAAGTTATAGAGATAAATAATAGTATAAATAGATATACTAGTAATGTTAAAGATATAGATAAAGGTATTAATAAATATACCTTTATCTAAGTTAGAGATATAAATAATATTATAAATAATAATATTTAAATAAGTAATCTTATAAAAAGTATTAAAGATAATTATAAAGAAGAGATCTAAAAAGAAGAGGAGATTACTAGGTAAGCTATTATAGATCTTAAAAAGGTAAAGTAAAAGTAGGCTTTATAAGATAGTTAAGAAATTATAATTTATAAAATATTAGAAATAAGGAAAAGTTCTTAGGTTATATTAGAATTATAAGAAGGTATTAGGTTTATAGAAAGGTATTAGACTTATAAAAGGTATTAGATTTCTAGCTAGAATAGGTATAATATAGTTATTATAGTACTTATACTTATCTTATATTTATTAATCTAATTAATTAATAAAGTCCTTACTAGTGTTTTTTCCTTCTTTTTAAAGCCTATTATTTTATACTATATTACTTTCCTTAGAAGCCTCTTTATTATAATCTTAGTATATATCTTCTTTTTAAAAGTATCTAGATCTATCTTTATATAACCTTTTTTAATACTAAGTATTTATATTATTTACTTTTAATATTCTTATAAAATTTAACTTTACTTTTACCCTTTTTAATAATTATTCTAGGTCTTAGAAGACGCTAACTACCTTAACTATAATAATTATCCTTTTACTCTATTACTTAAGATACTAAGGTATACTAAAATTAAGTAGAGTACTTAGAGTCCTATTTACTAATTATTTAAATATAGTTTACTAGCTAGGTCTTAACTCTAAGTATATTAAATAATATACTCTTACTTATACTAACTATAGTTAAATAAGTTAATATCTATATTCTATAATAAGATAGAGTTTTAATTACTATCTCTTATAATCTTTTTCTAGCTAAGTTATAAGAAGATTCTTTATACCTTAGAGCTAGGTATAAGAAGTAACTAAAAGAGAATAAGATAGTATAAGGCTTATCTAAAAAGCTTACTATCTAAATAAGCACCTTATAAGATATAGAAAATAACCTAGAGGAGATAAGTAGTTATATAATAGTCTAGGAAGAGAATAATACTATTAGGAATAATAAGTATAACTATTATACTTTTAACGTAAGTTACTATATAGTCTAAATATAATAGTAACTAACTTATACCTAGATTAGTAAATACCTTTCTTAAGCTATAAATATAGTAGAGTTAAGAATATAGGAATATAAGGTAAGTTTACTAATATATTATATAAATAAGACTTTTATAAATTCTAATAATAAATATAAGTTAAAATTAGTAACCTTAAACACTAATATAAATTCGTTATAATAGAAGACTTAAACATATTTTATTAATAGCTTCTACTATATTAAGCTAAGTACTATTATATAACTTCTAAAAGACTTAGGATTTTAAGGAAATTAGAACTAGAAAAGGGGAGCGAGTTATAAGTAAAGGTTTTACCTTCTATTATATAATACTATAATATTATAAAGATACCTTATTAATATAAACTAAGAAAACGAAATATTATAATATTATAGAAATATAGCTTAGAGGAAAGGCGCTAGTTAGCTTAGTAATATATATTATTTACTAGACTTTACTTCTTTAAAAGTAAAAGACTTAGGTTATTAGGTTTATAGTTCTTAAACTCTAGATTCTTACCTTATTTATCTATTTATTTTAGTATAGTATTATATTTTTTCTCTTTCCTTTTAATTATTTTATTCTATTTAATTATCTCTTTTCTTATTATCTTAATCTAGTCTCTATTATATACTTCTATAACCTTAAAGCTTAAATATTATATATTTTAAGTTTCTTATATTAATCTTAATCTTCTTTTCCTTAGTTTATCTTCTTTAAGAAAAACTTATTATACCTAGTTTTCTATCTTCCTCTTCTTTACTAAACGTCCCTTTTCCTCTCTTTCTACTTATCTCTCCTTCTCTTCTAGTATATATATCCTTACTTCTAATTTTATAATAATTATATTAACTTTTTATTAATAATACTACTAAGCTACTTTTATTTTCTTATCTACTCTTTATAAGATTATTACTCTATCTTCTTAGGTATATACTATACTTCTTTCGCTTATTATATTACTAACTCTCTCTAGCTTATTATAGGATATAGTAAAAATTCCTATAATAAGATTGCTAATCGCTTCTTTATAACTACTAGTTCCCTTGGTTTCTATTCTATAGTCGAGTACTATATATAGCTCTTATATAGTATTAGACTAGAAGGTATTAGTATTAAGGAGTGCTTATAGACTTAAAGAGAACACCTTATAACTTATATTTAAACGTTTTATTAAAAGCTCTTAATAGCTAGTTTATTTTTAATAAAGATAATTCTATTAATTAAGTATTTTTTACTAAGATATTTATAGAATTTATTTATATAAAGTAGTAAAGAAGGGCTTTAACATCTTATCTTAGCTATTTATTAAACCTAACTTAAAGTAAGTACTTATTAATAAAAATTCTATTATATAATAAGTTTTCTAAGGTAGATATATTAAATAATTAAAATCTAGCTTCTTTAAGTGTTTTTTATACTCTTCTAAAAATATAATATAGCTTTAGTATAAGTATACTTCTATTACTACTATTATTCTAAAGAATACTATACTTTTGCTTTTACTAATTCTACGATTCTTAATAATAACCTAAATAGCGAAATAGCTATAGTAATAGTACTATAGGTGTTAGAGTATTTACTTAAGTTAGAAGGAGGGATACTTACCCTCTTTACTCTTTTCTTACTAGTACTTACTTACTACTTTTATAAATAATTAAATATATATACTAAATACTAGAAGGCCTTATAATTACTAACTATATTAGTAGTAGTTTTAGTAGTAAGTAGTACTATAAAAGATCTACTAGTAACAACTACTAGCCTTATACTACTAGTTCGTCTATAGAGTACTATAGAGTATAGATAAAATAATAGGTAACTTAGGTTATAGATAGCTAATAGACACCTCTATACTATATTAGGCTACTGCCCCCCCCCCCTAGTTAAGAGAATAGAGTAGTTACTATAGACGAAACTCTCTAAGTACTCCTTTTTTTCTAACTTAAAGAAAAATTCCCTAACTCTAATTTAAATTGTCTTATCTAGATTATCTCTTAGTTTAAGCTTTACTAGGTTAATAGAGAACTCTCTTACTTCTAGGCTAGTAAACTATTCTTACTTACTTAATACTATATATTCTAACATAGGTAAGCCTTTAAATATATTTTTATAAGCCTAGTAGATAACTAAGTACTCTACTTTTATATAATAACTTAAAAGTATACTAGACTTTCTTAATTAGTATACTCTCTTTAGTTACTCTAGTTATTTATTAGAAATAATTAACCTTACTCTAATTACTATAGAGGCTTTTAAAGGTATTTAGAAAATAATTAATAATTTTATAAAGATCTTAGAAGATTATATAAGAGTAAATAGACTCTAGAAGGATTATATTATTTTAAGAGTATAATAAAAGCTTTTAGATTATTACTTACTTCGTCTAAGATAGCTTACTATATAGGATTAGTACTAAGTCGAGAATAGCTTCTAGATTCTAGAAGAGTACTATAGACTAGATAATAAATAAAAGAACTTATATAACCCCTATTCTAGTGGTTAAGGCTTAGAGTAGCTTAAGTATAAGTATAAGAACGTCTTAGATAAGGAAAAGAAGCTACTTAGAGGATAAGCTACGTAAAAACACCTTAAATTATTCTAAAATCTACTATAGCTTATATAAGATAATAAGGATATAAGTTAATATAACGAGAAACTAGTATACTAGGTCTATATAGAAGAGAAATAATAAGCGAAGATTTATTAAAATATAATTATATAATACTATATAATTATAAGTTCTAATATCTATACCTTATATCCTTATACTAATATAGAGAGTTAATAGTCGAAGAAGTTAGAGAGCTTAGAGTATAAAATAGCTTTTCTTATTACTAATAAGGAGGTAAACGAAACTACTAAAATTTCTACCTTAGGAGGATCTCTAATTAGCTTATAATACCTTAAAGCTATTAAAGCTAAAAGGCTTAGTCTATTATGTTTTAACGTATTTATTAAAACTAAGCTTTATACTATCTAACTATTTCTAGGGAGAGATAGAGTTAGAAGAACACTTTTAAGAGAATATAAAATTAGAATAGAAGAAAGCCTTTATCTAGCTAGTTCTTCTATAGGTTCTATAGATAATCGAGCTATTAGAGCTCTTAAGGCTCTTAAGGCTTCTAATTCTTTAACGCCTTTAGTATCTATATAATTACCTAATATAGAGGTAATATAATTAAGAACTACTTAAAAGTTATTAGAAGGGTATATTAATATAACTAGTAAGAGAATAAGTAGAATACTAAAATTATAAATCTAAGAGAAGTTGTTTAAGTAGTATAACCTAGAGCTTATTTATAATATACTAGGTATAGAATAGTAAAGGGTTTAAGATATATAAAGTAAGAAGTTAAGACGAATAACTAATAATAAGAGGAGCACCTAGGCATAGATTTATTAAGGTTTATTTATAGTTCTACTATTAATATATTTTAAGAAAAGAGATATATAGATATATAATAACAAATCTTAACGTTTTATACTTAAATTCTAATAATTTACTAGTATCTTAGTATTACTAGTAGCTTAATAGATCATAGTAACTTATAGTTCTTGTCCTTCTTACTTAGTATATTAGCTAATAAATTAAGCTTAGAAATAAGACAGATATATAAAAGCTACTTTCTAATACTAATTTATTAGTAGAGCTAATAAATTAAGCTTAGAAATAAGATAAATATATAAAAGTTAATTTCGAATACTAATTTATTAGTAGAGCTAATATATTAAGCTTAGAAATAAGAGAGGAATATAAAAGTTAATTTCTAATACTAATTTATTAGTAGAGCTAATATATTAAGCTTAGAAATAAGACCTATATATAAAAGTTACTTTCTAATACTAATTTATTAGTAGAGCTAATAAATTAAGCTTAGAAAGAAGACTAATATATAAAAGTTACTTTCTAATACTAATTTATTAGTAGAGCTAATAAATTAATCTTATAACTAATCTAAAGATAGAAAAGTCTATTTCTAGTACGAATTTATTAGTAGAGCTAATAAACTAAGCTTAGAAATAAGATTATTATATAAAAGTTACTTTCTAATACTAATTTATTAGTAGAGCTAATAAATTAAGCTTAGAAAGAAGATATATATATAAAAGTTACTTTACTTATTAGTAGAGCTAATAAATTAAGCTTAGAAAGAA
>LLCB01000730.1:0-10700 GCA_001414345.1 Hymenoscyphus infarciens | reverse complement strand
TAACTCCTAAAACTAGAATAATATATATAAAGCTTTACTTTAGTAAATATTATAATATTATTATATATTATAGTACTATTAATAGTTAATTATAGTATTCTATATTTATTATTAGTTTTTATTTAGTATTAGTTATAATATACGTATTTAAAGTTAAGAAAGAAGGTAGTCTTAGGAGGAAATTAAGAAGGATTACTAAGTAGGAAAACGTAACCCTAACCTATTAAAATAAAATAGATAGAAATTTTCTAGAAAGCCTATCTTAAAGAGTGTATGATTTATAGTATAAAAGCTTATATAAAGTATTTTCTTAGTCTTAGTTTTATAATACTTATAGAGTAGTATAAAACCGACCTATACTACTCTCTCTGTTTTCGGTTTATAAAGAGGTAGTGTAACGTAAAATCTTGTTGAGAATAAGACTTAGGCTTCGCCTTTACCTACTTTATAACTAGCTATTATTCTCTTATGTTTACTACTCTTCCTTACTATTATATAAGTACTACTATTACTACCTCTACTTTTACTTTTATACTTCCTTTTTAATATATTTTTACTTTATCTTTAGCTACTTTGTAGTTAGTAGTTATTCTCTTATATTTTCTACTCTTCTTTGCTATTATATATATACTACTACTACTACTACTACTACTTTAAACCTCTTACTATTTATATATATTTATCTTATTACTTTTATAAATACTTTCTTTTTTTTCTTTCTTTAATACTTATTCTCTTTCTTCTTTTTAAATCTAATAATTTTAATCTTAATTCTTTTTAATTTCTTTTCTTTTTACTTAATATAATATTTTAAATACTTTCTTCTAAAACTCTTATTCTTTATAACCTTAAAGCGTTAGCTCTTTTATAGCTTAATAACCTTAACTCTTTTATATTATAATAACTATAACTCTTTTATTACTTAATAACCTTAACTCTTTTATAGCTTAATAACTTTAATTCTCTTTTTATAAAATAGCTTTAACTCTTATATTTATTATAACTTTAGCTTTATATATATAATTATATAGCTAACTAAGCACTAGCTTATCTACCTACCTACTTTAACTTAGAAATTAATACTTTCTTATACTTATATCTTCTTCTTAATAAGCTTTCTATAACTTCTATAACTACTACTACTACTACTACTACTATCTCTCTTTATAACTTATAAAATACCTAATCTAGTTACTTAGTTCCTAGTTCTCTTTATACTATACTTAGTTAGCAGTTACTCTTATACTTTACTTAGTTAATAGTTACTTTTATACTATATTTAGTTAGTAGTTACTCTTATACTTTACTTAGTTAGTAGTTACTTTTATACTTTACTTAGTTAGTAGTTATTCTTATACTATATTTAGTTAGTAGTTATTCTTATACTATATTTAGTTAGTAGTTACTTTTATACTTTACTTAGTTTATAGTTATTCTTATACTTTAGTAATTACTCTTATACTTTATTTAGTTAATAGTTACTTTTAATTTTTATTTAACTTTAAACTCTTACTTTTATTATATTATTATATTATAGTTAAATAAACTCTTTTACTTTTAAATCTTTTTCTATTTTTATTTTATTTTTATTTTTTATAGAAATAAATATACTATATTACTATTACTACTACTACTACTATGCTCTATATAGTTACTACTACTACGACTTCTACTATTACTAGTTATCTTTACTCTTATTAAACTTAGCTTAATATATATAATTATATAGCTAACTAAGCACTAGCTTATCTACTTATCTAGCCTAACTTAGAAATAAATATCTTTTTATACTTATATCTTCTTCTTACTAAGCTTTTTATAACTCTTATAACTACTACTACTACTACTACTACTACTTTTCTTTATAACTTATAAAATACCTAACCTAGCTACTTTATATTATATTCTATAAACTTCTATTAACCTACTAGCTCTAGTTTAAGATACTCTTAAAGCTTTAAACACTATTCTTAATATTACTAGCTAGATCTATACTAGCTTAGTCTAGACTATAACAATAGTAGTAGTAGTAGTTATAAATACTTATATATTATACTAGCTAACTTAAATATAACTTAATTACTCTAATTCCTAATCTTATAGTAGATCTCCTCTACTCACTACTATACTTATATCTAGTTACTCTTCTAACGTCTAAATACCTCCTCCTCTAACTTGTTTAGCTACTGCTACTACTACTCCTCTCCTCTTTAAAACCTAACCTCTTAATAGATCTAAAGTAGCTACTTAACCTAGTATAGAAAGAATAGCCCTAGAAGTATTAGATATAGATATATATATAGCTACTAATCTTTAATTATAATATAGATACTCTAGAACAGCCTATACTAGAAGCACTAGTCTTGTCTAGCTAGCTTAAGCTACGACTGCTACTACTAGTATACTACTATATTATAGCTCTTCTCTACTATATATAAACAGTCCTAGTAGTAGTAGTTCTGCTTCTCTTCCTATATTAGCTAGTAGTAGATATAGTAGCTATAAAGCACTTAGTAGAATTACTCTAGCTACTTATCTTACTATACCTTAGCTTATAGTACTTAGTAGATAGCTTTAGTCTTATTCTTAATACTACTACTACTACTACTACTTTCAATAGTCTTACTCTATACCTCTCGTAGCTCTAGTAATGTATTATATTAGTTATATAGAATACTATTAGTTATAATATAGCTAGTTAAGTCTAGATAGCCGTCTAAATACTTAGCTAGTACCGCTTATTAATAGCTACGACTTTTAAGATACTTTATTAGTATTACCTCGTCCTCTACTTTAACTAAGTATATATTAACCAGCTCTTACTAGGAAGCAGAGAACTAGCTACTACTATTACTACTATTACTACTTAGGAGAATAATAATTAAGTTATTAATCTTACTAGCCTACCTACCTTATCCTACCTACTATATAAAGCTAGTTAACCTATATAGCTAGCCTAGATAGATAATATAAACTACGCTTAGAATATTAATACCTATCCTAAGCGCTCTAGTTACTACGATCTACTTACTACTACTACTAGCCTACTACTTAAGTAGCTTCTACTTACTAGTCGCTATAGCTTTATAAAATAGATAATCTATCTCTTTAGCTACACTCTCTCTATAAGTATAGCTCTATATATAGATAACCTCTTAGGACTCTAGTAGTAGTAGTAGTTACTAGATTAGTAGCTTAGCTATCTCTTAAATATCCCTCTAGTACTTGATTACCTAGTACTAGATAGTTAGCTATATTATTAACTACTAGTAGATCTATATATATTTAAGTAGTAGATTAGCTTAAAGTACTAGCTTAAGCCTTATAAGAAGCGTTATTATTAGATACGTAAAATAGTACTATAAATACTATAACTACTATAGCTAGTAGAGCTTAGCCTAGTATGATATATTAGTAACTACTATATAGTATTTAATTAAAAAAGACATAAGCGAGCTACTTACTTAGCTTAAGTCCTTTAGTATAGTAAAGAAAGTCGCTCTTAACTACTTAGTTAGCACTAATAATTAATAGCTATAGTAGTAGTACCTACTCCTACTACTACTACTACTTCTTATATATAAGCTAGAATACTTATACTTAACTAATTAGATTATCTATTAAAACTTTAAATAGTACTATAATAATAACAGTTTACTAGGACGCTATTACTATAATTAAGAAGAATAGTAGACTCTTACTACTACTAGTACTAAGTACGATGATTTATAACTATTATAGCATAGCTATATAAACTAGCTTAAGCGCTTCTACCTAGTCTTAAGATCGTGGTTCTATATCTAGTTCTAAGACCTTTTATAGTCCTTATAGTCTCTAGCTTACTTTAAGCTTCTCCTACTTAACTAGTCGTAGTAATAGACTCCTAAGACGCTTAACTACTACTACTACTACTACCCTCTTTAACTCTAGTTATAGAAACATATACTATGCCTATAATACCTAGCTATATATACTAACTAGATCTAGCTTAAGTCGATTTAAAAACGCCTTATTAATAGTATAATACCTTACTACTATCTATTAGCTATATACTAACTACTAAACTAGAATATACTTAAATAAGCTCTATTTAACCTTACTATTACTCTCCTCTTTAACCTTCTCCCTCTTCTTATTATTCTTAAGCCTCTATTACTAGATCTAACTTGCCTTATATAGATGCTTATTACTAATTATAATAGTAATATACTACTAGCTAGCTATAGTTAGCTAGACTCTAAAATACTTTGCTATTACTACTACTACTACTCTAGATAGCTAGTCTTAGATCTATAGTTCCTCTTTCTCGACTATAAATAAGAAGTCGCTCTTAGTCTTTAAGACTACTTATATAAATAGTAGTATATAGACTAGATACTATATAATAATCTAGCTAAGCTAGTTAAGGAAGTAGTAGAAGATGTACTTAGTCTTACCTCGACGCTTATAGCTCTTATTATATATAGTAACTACTACTACTCGCTTATTAATTATAAAAATATTATAACTTAATATAGTACTATTATAGACCTTAACTGAGCCTATCTTAGGACTTCTTACTAGTTATCCTTCTTAGATATATATAGCTATTATAAGCTTAAGTAGAAACTACTTCTCTTAAGCTAAGTATACCTTATATAGTTGTTCTACCTATTTCTCCTAGCTACTACTACTACTACTACTACTACTACTCTTAACTAGCTTTTAATCTACCTTTAGTATCTACTCTTATAGAAACTTCTAGCTAACCTTCTAGTATATATTATCTAGGTAGTTAAGAAAGCTATAGCTCTATTACTAGAACTGCTACACTATCCTTATACTATTAACTAGCTATAGTAGTAGTACTAGCTTCACGCTCTAGCTAAAAAGTAGCTTATAGAGTAGCCCTTCTAGCTCGATCGTAAGCTCTTAATATATCCTCTACACCTTAGCTATTACTACTCTCTTACTATTATAAAAGATAGTCTAGCGGTTATCTAACTAGTAGATATTAGCCTCTAATAACTAGTTCTAGTTTTATACCTACTTAAATACAAGCTATAATAAGATACTTAATATTAGCGAGAAAGACCTCTTATATAAGTGGTTCTGTTAATACTTATATATATACTCTACTACTGCCTCTACTACTGCCTCGACCTCTTTCTAACTTAGTAAGCCTATCTTAGGCTAGCTCTACTTAGATACTATTACCTTAAGTATTACTAGTTGAATAATCTATATTATATATATTAGATATGTTATATATTAAAATGATAGGTAGAAACACTTAGTCTAAGGATTAACGCTATAGATAGCTAAGTAGTGTATAACTAGTAACTTATATAGAAGTAGCTAGCTAGTATCTTATATTAGAAGACTAATAATTAATACTATAAGTATATTATTAAGATGATTTTCTACTACTTCGTCTACTACTACTACTACCTCCTTTACCTCTATAATATACTCTAACTATATATCTAAAAATGTTACTTCTATCTTACTCTCTTTACCTAGCTCCTCTAGAGTAGCTTATATTATATAGTAGAGTAGTCGACTAAACGTCTAGCTATACTAGAGAATGGTTTTATAGTAGTTTTATAGTAGCTTAAATAGCTTCTAGCTTACTACCTTGTTCTTAGGGAACGCCTACTACTTAAGAATATCCTTATACTAGCTTATAGCTACTAGTATAGCTAGACTTTGCTAAAGAATCCGCTCCTAGCTTTATAATAAGTGTTCTAGTTCTAGCTTAGTAGTAGTAGTAGTAGCTATAAACTTAGTAATCTTAACTAAACTATACTTTAACCTAGCTAATACCTTCTCTTAGCTAGTATACTATAGCTATAGATCGATTTCAGTTACTATAGTACTTACTTTATACTCTTTCTCTTTCTTCTTTAACTACTCCTTAATCTTAGCCTTAATTACTACCTCTATGTCCTTTATATCGTTGCTGCTACTACTACTACTACTACTCTAGCTATTATTTATATTATATAACTATCTTAATATGTCTACTACTTAGTATTATACCTGCTTTTCTATAAACTACGTCTATAGCTAGACTGCTTAGAATAGCTAGTTATCTAGAAGACGCTTTTTTAAATACTTTATATTATAATGCTTTTATATAATACTTTAACTAGTAGTTATATATAAGTAGTTCTAGTACTAGAAGCTGTTTAGAATAGAGAGAACTAACTATAGTAAAGACTTATTAAGTAGTAGTAGAATACTATAGAAGTTATACTACTACTACTACTACTTAAGATACTATATAAGCTACTCTTAGAATTATAGTCTAACCTAGTGCTTCTTAGATAAGTAGTTATAAATCCTATCTAGCTAGAGAGCTTACTAGTAGTAGTAGTAGATAATTATATAATACTCTAAGTTTAATATTAGCTATAGCTATACTACTTTTAAGAGTAGTAGTAGTAGTTATATAGACTAAGTAGATATCTTAGAATTAATTTATATAGAAGAATTAAGTATAGAAAGATATAGTTCTTAACTCGTTTACTAGATATGTTTAAAAAACGAGCTACGATATATAGACTAGCTTCTGCCTAGTGCTCTAAGCGAGCCTTACTAAAAAAGCTTATATTGTCGACAAAACGAGATATAATACTATTAGGATTTATTAGTATTATATATAAAAGAAAGATCTTAGAAATATTAAAAGGTAAATATCTAATATTAGACTCTTAACTACTTTTAAAGCTCTACTTTTTAAAGTAAGAAATTTTAAGAATAAAAAGATTACTTTTTAAAGTCTTTTAAAGAATTTAAAAAAAAAATTAAAGAGTAATAAGCTTATTATTATATAAAGAAAGGCTTAAATATAAGTATACTAGTAATAGAGTAAGCTTCTTAAACTCTACTATACTCTTATAATAGTTTAAGACTTAATTCTTATTAATAGTAGTTCTATTAGAAGTAGAACTATAGTTAAAGAAAGAAGAGAATAAACTACTATCTTTTAAAAGAAAGTTTAATAAAAAGCTATTATTAACCTTACTATTAGAATAAAAATTTTTAAAGTATAGACTAGATATCTTATTACTAATATTCTCTATTTTAAAGTACTTTTTTAAAGTAATATTACTAAAGCTAGTTTTAGGTATATTAAATAGTAGAATATTAAAGAGTAGATCTTAAGTCTTTATAATAAGTCTTTAGAATAAGACTTATAAATCTTTTACACTTATACTAATATCTTTATAAAATATAGTATTAGGTTTAGAAGTACTAATAGTAATAATATTAGAACTAGATAATATCTTATTTACTTAAAAAGTATAAGAATATAGTAAAAGAACCTCTTTTATTCTATTACTAATACTTTATTAAAGTATATAGATATAAAAGAGCTTAATATATCTATAAAGCTAGTAGTTTTATATTCTAGATAAAAACTTAGATAAGATTTAATAATAATAAACTAGGAATAGTATATAAAGTAACTATAATACTATAATAACTTTAGAATATTTCTAAAAAATAGATTAAGTTTTATAAACTTAGTAGTAAAGAAAGAACTAATAAGACTATTAAATATATTAAAGTCTAAAGATGCTTTTAGAATCTCTATTAGTAGTTCTACTAATAAAGATTTAATCTTAGAACAAGACTTATTTAGCTTTTTAAGAGTCTTTTTTATATAAGTATAGTTATTTTTAAAGATAGAGTTATCTAAAGAAGCTATATAAATATTAGAGGCTTAAGAAGAAGAAGAAGAAGAAGAAGAAAAAGAGTTATTAGAGCTAGATAATAAATAAACTAAGCTATTATTACTAGTAATAGACTTAAAATTATTTATATTATCTTTACTATTTATAATATCTTCTTTTATATTTTCTTTTTTTATTAAAAAACTAGAAGTAGTAGTAGTAAATAAGTCTTTATTATTAATAAGAAGTTTTATTTTAAATATATTAAAACGTTTATTATACTTCTTTTTAAGAGTAAAAAGCTTAGTCTTAAAACTACTAGATTCTAGATTCTCTTCTACTTTTTTAAAAGTAAGAGTATAAAGAGTACTAAAGAGTCTTTTTAAAAAAGAAAAAGGTTTAAATAAAGATTATTAAACTTAAAATTAAAGTAAAAGTAATAAAATAAATAAATTATAAAGCTATTATAAAAGCTAAAATACTTAAGATAACTATTACTATTTAAAATAGATATAAAGCCTTAGTTTCTTATCTTATTCTTCTTAAAGTTATTAAGTATATTAAGTTATATTTTACTAAAATAAGTACTCTTTTTTAAACTTAGATAAAGACTCTCTTATAAATTAAAGTTTAATATAGTTATAATAGACTCTTTTTATTTATTTAAAGGTTCTACTAAACTAGCTAGGTTATTTACTAAGCTATATTAACTAATATAGCTAGAGTATTTAGACTTAGCTTAAAAAGGAGTCTTCTTATCTTAACTATCTAAGTTATAGTAGTTAAGCTTAGCTAAGTAGTAAGAGTCTTATTCTAAAGTAGCTTTAAAAAAAGCTAGTTTAGAACTAAAAAGAAGAGAATCTTTAGAAAGGTCTTATTTAAGTATATATTCTACTATATTAAAGGGTTTACTAGCTATAAGACTAGTAGGCTCTATAATAGTAAAAAAACACTTATTAGAAGTAAAAGCTTAACCTAGAGATTAAGAAAAGTAAAAAGCTAAAGTAGACTTATTTATAAGTCTAGTATAACTAAAAGCTATATATCTTACTATATTAGGCTTAGAAAGAAGATAAGTAGAGTAAAGATAATAAGTAAAAAGAGAGAAGACTTCTAGCTTCTTAAAAGAGACTAAAGCTAAGAGAAAGACTTTTTTAAAGCTTAGAATAAGCTTAAAAGACGCCTTTATAGCTAAAACCTTTAAAGAGTTAAAGATAGAAGTAGCTAGTTTAGCTAGCTTTTTACTCTCTTCTTTAGTAAGGTCTTTAGTATAAATCTTAATATATTTAAACATATTAAAAACCTCTTATTTATATATAAAATAAAGAATAAGCTTAAAATTAGAGTAATAAAGGAAAGAATTAAAGGAAATAGTTATAAAAGCTTAGTTAGACTTAATTAAGTTAGCTTCTTTATAACTAGAAAAGAGGATAAAGAAGACTTTACTTTAAGTAGATATATCTATTAATAGATAAGAAGGTAGAGGTTTAAAGAAAGGTTTTAAGATATTTAAAAGTATTTAAAAGTATTTTAAAAACTTTAAAAGCTTTAAAAAGGTTTAAAGTTATAAATATAAGTTTTTTAAACTTAAAGTTTTAAAGTTATATAAGTAGATAAAATATATTTAAAAAAGAAGAAGCGTTTTATTAAAAGAAATTCCTTAATATCTAAGAATTATACTAATTCTTACTTAAGTATATAACCTAATACTTAAAGTATAAGGTTTTACTCTATTAAAATCTAAAAAATATTATTAATCTTTAAAAAGTTTATATAAGTCTAGAATAGTATAAAGAATTAAATAAAAACTTAATAAATTAACTAAGTATATAATTAAAAGAATTATAAAGTAAGTTAGAATATATACCTCTAAACTAATTTAAAAGATAGATATTTATAAAAGGTTATAAAGTATAGATAGAGTAAGCTATAGAGTAGGCTATAAAGTAGGTTAAGTAATCGCTTAATTACGTTTCTAAGAGTTAAACTAGAAGGTATAGAAGACTTAATAAATATTAACTTAATTTCTAGCTATAAAGATTAAAAAAGAGTAATATAAACTCTTATAATAAATAGTTTATACTTATATATAAATAGAAGAGTTACTAGAATATTATAAAGATTATATCTTTATATAACTAAGTCTTCTAGATATTACTAGATAGAACTAGTTATAGGCTAAGAGTTATAGTCTATTATAATATAAAACTTAATAAAAAGACTTTAAATCGTTAATTTACTATTCATATTATAATAGTAATAGTAGTTTAATATTTTCTAAATAAGATTTTAAGTAATACTAACCTACTAGTAGTAATATAACTTATATTCTATATAAATATTATAATACTAATAAAACTAAGTATTTTACCTTATATAACCTAAGCTATAGCTCTTAATACTAAAATACTAGAATTTATTTAAGTTATACTAGTATATATTATATTATAACTCTAAGTAAAGCTCTAGTTCTAGTAGACTATTAGAAAGTAATATAACTTAGATAGGGTTTTAATATTATAATATTACTTAAGCTAAGTATTTTATCTTATATAAGCTAAGCTATAGCTCTTTATACTAGAATAGTAGTAAGTTATAGTAGAAGTTAATATTAGTTCTACTAGTTATATTAGACTAAATAGTCTAATATAACTTAGCTAAGGCTTTACTATAATAATCTTAATAATTCTAAGTATTACTTATTATATAATATAAGCTATATCTTTTAAAACTTGAATATAACTTATTATTTAATTAAATATTTAAAAATTAATATTTTATTTAATTTATAATATATTAGTATTATTCTAATTTCTTTAGTAAAGTCTAATTATAGATAATTAGACTAGTATATAATAATACTATAAAAGTAATATTTATTCTAGTAGTTTTATTTATATTCCTTACTCTATTATTAGCTTTTACTTAAACTAAGACTAAACTTTAGTATATAATACTCTTTATATATATAAATAAGTAAAGTAGTTATATCTATTCTAGTAGTAATATTATTATCTAATACTAACTTAACTTATTTAT
>LLCB01000729.1:0-10703 GCA_001414345.1 Hymenoscyphus infarciens | reverse complement strand
TAATTATATAGATATAGCTATAGGTCTAAGTATAAGTAGTATATTATAATAATAAGGCAGGAGTAGAGTAGAGAAGTAGTCTATTCGCGTTAATAACCACGAATAGACTACTTCTCTACTCTACTCCTGCCTTGTTATTATATATATATACGAGTTTTTATATATATTTACTTATATTTCTAGCTTTACTCTTACTAGAGCTCCTATCTTAGAGACATAGGACATAGATCTCTTACTAAAGACTTTACTATTAGAGGGGGGTAGAGGGGGTAGAGTATACTACTGAATATGACGGTATTTAGACTAGAAGTCAGTAATGTCACGTGATATTACATGAAACAAGTTTAGCTTTAGAGACCTAAAAATGGCTCTCTAGGCTCATAACCTATTAGAGGTTATATATGTATAGAGTAGACTATAGAGTAGGCTATAGAGTAGGTTAGAAGTACGTAAGTTGAATCAGTATAGAGTAGGTTAGGTAATCGCTAAATCACGTTTCTAAGGAGTTAAAGTATAAGTATAAAAGACTTAGTGAATTTTGACTTTTGACTTGATTTCTAACTAAAAGATAGAAGAGGACTATATATACTTCTAGAGTAAATACTAGAAGCTTCTATAGCTTATAAATCAAAGGGGTTACTAGAAGGTTCTAGGGATCACGTGTTCGCTTAACCGTAACCGAGAACGTAACCGAACCTTCTAGACAACACTAGAAAGAACTAGTATAGACTAAGGTTTAAACCTAAAGCCTATTAGTAAGTAAGGTAATTATTACCTAATACTAATAAAAGGAAAAACTCTTCTTTACTAGTAATAGTCTTAATAATATCTCCTTTGAGCTTATTACTACTCTTTATTTTGAAATTGATTTAGCCTAGATTTAGATATTACAATAGTATTCTTATATAGCTAGATAATTAGAGACTACCTAGATAGCTAGTAATACTAGAGTTTAGTATCTATATAGATAGCTAGTAAAAATCGTATTATAGACACGTTAAGGAAAGCGGGATATACTAAGTGTTTTTAAGGCTTCTAATAACTCTAGAATCGGTGAATAAGTTGACATATATAGTCATCGCAAAGGCTTCCGAATCTGACCTTACTCTCTCCTCTCTACACTAGTTCCGCTACGAGGCGTTAAACGACCTTCTAGAGCTACCCCTCTTTTCAAAAGACCCTCTAAACCCTCTCTAATCTGTAACTATACGCTAAAATAACAAGGGCTTAGCTCTTAAAGACAACCTTCCTAAATTTAGATAATATATAGATAATAGATAGATAAGATAGAGGTAAAAGGTATATAAAGGATAAAATGATTAGTTAGAGAGATAGAGGATAAAATTATAAGCGAACTTTAAAGTTAAAAATCTTACTTTTAAACCCTCTCTAATCTGACTCTTATTTAACCTTTCTTTGCTTTTAAGCCTTAATTTAGACCTCTTTTGCTTAAGAGACACCGTTACTCTTAATGCCTTCCTACTACTTCTCTCAAATCTCGAATTAGATACGAATTAGTTGAAATACGCTTTCTATTAAGACGAAACTTAGAAGCGAGCTCTTAGCTAAGTTATCGCTGTTAATCCTGATCGAATATTATCCGACTCTACTCTAAACTTCTCTTTACTAGCGAACATTTAAAAGACTACGGTTATAGACTAAGTCCTAGCCGCTAGTATAAAGGTTAAAAGAGATAGAAGTGGAATTAAGAAGAAGATTACGCTAAAGAAACGTTTGCTTTTCGAGTACGGCCCTACTCGGAGAGAATAGTAACAGTTCTTTCATATATAGGACAAGATAAGATTACACCTTAGCTCCGAAACCCGTCTACTACGCTTAAGAGACGCTAGAATTACAACTTTGCTAAAATGGTAAACGATCTTTTAGCTATAGATAAGGAGACACGCTGAAACGCTGAGTTACTCATAATTAGCACCCCGGTTTAAAAGAATACCCCTCTATCTAGCGCCGAGCTCCCTACAATACGACAGCGACTCTTCTTCGAAATCGGAAGATGATTACAAATAAGTCCTTAAGTACCTCGAAGGGAATAAGGCAATACGACAACTTCGACATCAAACTCATTTAACCAGCCGAAACCCCTCCTTCTATTATCCTGAACTTCGGACAGCATTTTTAACTTCGGCAACTCGGCTACAACTTCGCTTTTGACTAGCTGAAACTACCCTTTTTGTTGTCCTAAACTTCGGACAGCGAAACTCTGACAACTTCGGCAACAACTTCGCTTTTGACTAGCCGAAACCCCACCGACTCTGGTACAGAGTCTTATATTCTTTACTTTCTTTTCACTTCTGGCCGGGCCAGAAGTCCTTTTTTCACTTTTTAACTTCGAATCGGATTCGAATCGGATGCGAATCGGTACGCTCTTGAAAGGATAGTGACCTCTTAGCTAAGTTATTACTATCATCTATGACATTATTGATTTTTCGGTTCTAACTTTACTCTAAACTTTTTTAAACTTATACTCTTTTAGTAAATTTTTTGAATTAGATACGAATTAGTTAAAATGTGCTCTTTATTAAGACGAAACTTAGAAGTGAGCTCTTAATTAAGTTATCGCTATTAATCTTAACCGAACACTATCCGACTCTACTTTAAACTTCTGCTAACCTTAGTTTAGATGAACTTATACTCTTTTTTTCTCCCTTAAATTCGAATCAGATGCGAATTAGTACGCTCTTAAAGTAAGCTCTTAACTGAGTTATTACTACCTCTTAACTAAACGACCTCCGACTCTACTCTAAATTCGCCTTCGACTATTCTAAACTTTTTCTTTCCTACTTTCTTTTACTTCTAGCTAGGCTAGAAGTTCTTTTTTCATTTTGAATTCTTCGAATCAGATGCGAATTAGTTTACCCTCGAAGTAAACTCTTAGCTAAGACATTACTATCACCTATAACTTTACCTCTCGATATTCGCCTCTAACTCTGTTTTAAACTTTTTCTGATTTTACTTTTAAACTTTGAACTTTCTCCGACCTACCGGACAGGATCGGACTACACTCTTTTAGCAAACACGAATGCTTACTTTGATATAGAAGGATTAGGAACGAAGTCTCTCTTTTACAAGCATCTACGAATTGGTTCGGTTACGATTCGGACCCAAAATCGACATCTCGTCTCGCTTACGACAAAATTACGATAAACAAAGCATCTACGACCTTGGGTTAGCTACGATTCAGACCCTGACCTTCTCGCTTACGACAAATGCTTCGACCTTGACAATGATGCCACAGCATCCCGATTCGACCCTGAACGATAACATAGATAGACTCGGGGACGAGTCTTTTTTAAGGGAGGGGGATGTGACGGCATGCCGTCATCCTAGACAGCTGGGAGTACCTGCCACATATGAGGTTTCGGCAGTTGTTGTCTTACATTGTCTGTTTTAGGAAGGTTACGTAGGTTCGGGCTTTTGTATTAGCCGACGTATGACGTTGGTCGGTTTCGGACCCTTTTGTATAGTCCGAACCTCTTATATATAGCAGCCTACTCTCCTAGAGTCAGAAAAGGCTAGTTTAGCCTTTTCTTCTATATCAGAGCCTAGTATTTATATACGTCATTCTGCTAAACGCACTCCTATATACCTCTTCTATAGTTGTATGTATTTCGTGCTATTATATTTAGATATCTTTTATATATAAAGAATACTACTACTCTATCTAACTAGATTATATTATATCTTAAGCTTAAGAAGTAGCTAAGAGAGTCTCTTATGCTATTCTACGCTAGTTCTTAGATTACTAATATGTTATATTCCTTCTTATAATTTAGAGCTATATTAAGAGCTTCTAGTATCTTCCTTATATTCTAGTATAGCACTATTATACTTATAATAGTCTTATAAGTAGGGTTTAGGTTACTTCTATTTCTTCTCTAGTTAGATCTCTTATTATACTAATAGAGCTTCTTAGCCTTCCTAGAAACTAGGTTAGGTTACTACTATTTATATATCCTACTTTATTTATATCTATTAGCCTTTCTAATATAAATCTCTATCTTTACCTCTTCTTTAAGCTTTATAAGCTCTCTTTCTAGCTAAAGGTAAATAGGTAAGATATCTCTACCTTACTCTCCTTTAAGAGTCTTTATAAGCTTATAAATATAGTTATTCTATTAAGATATTATTCTCTTATCTATTTATAGTATTACTTCCTTATATAGTACTCCTTTATAAATACTAGGTATCCTCCTTTATAATTCCTATACTTTACTAGGTATTCTTTTAAGTCTTTCTTACTAGAGTACTCTTCCTTACTCTCTTTATATCTCTTATATATATACTAGGTATACCTCTTCTCTTATTTATAGAAGTATACTATATACTCTTACTTTTAGTACTTATAATACCTTTATATTACTACCTTTAAGATATATCTTTTATATAAGAAGTATTATACCTTTTATAATATTCCCTTTATATATAGCCTTCTTACTTCCTCTATTATTACTACTTTAAGAATATAGTTCCTTTAAGCTAGTCTCTCTTATCTCTAATACTCTCTACGTCTATTTTCTTATTATATAATCTTTAGTATTCTTATATTAGAGATTTAAGAGATACTTTATAGTATACTCTCTCTCTTATTCTTAAGTATATTTGCTAAAGCTCTTTTTATAAGTACTATAAGCGTTCTTACTACTACTACTATTCTTTATCTAAATACCTTCTTTACCTAGCTATTATCTTATATATATCCTACCTACTTCTCTTCTTTAAACCTTATAATAATATCTTTGCTCTAGAGCTTTTAAACTACTATTACTTCTACTCTATATCTACTTATATTTATAGCTCTAATTACCTCTTTTAGTAATAGCTTATCTTTCTTTTTATCTATCTTTATTACTTAGACTATAATCTCTCTAGTATATTTAACTAGTACTATGTATTCTCTTTATAATATAATTACTACCTTTCTTTATAATCCTCTAGTTCTAGCTCTCTCTACCTACGTTAGACTACGCTCTTTTATTCCTCTTATTCTCTTAACTATAATAGTAAGCTCCTTTTATAGGATTTTATATATAATTATATCGTTCTCTCCCTTTCTAGTTTACTTATACTTAATTACTTTTCCTACTACTTTAATAATTACTTTAATACCTCTCTTCTCTACTACTAAGTTAAGTATTATTTAGATTAAGCTCTTCTCTATTACGTCTATATAGTCTAATACTCTCTTCTATTCTCTTATACTCTACTCTTCTTAGTTTATTATACTATCTTTATTAGTTACTAATACTTTAGAGAGAGGAATAGAGGCTCTCTATAAGCCTCTCTTTTTCCTACTACTACTACTACTATAATTATTTAGTATAGTTATAGAGTAATTTAGTCTCTTTCTAGACTATCTAACGGTTATCTAAACGTATTTCAAGGCTTTTAAAGTTACTTTATTAATTCTAAAAAAGTTTCGTTAACTTAAATAGTTTTTTAAATATTAAGCTTTATTTAAATTAAAGTATTTAAAAAATAAAAAAAAAGACTATTTTAAAAATTATTTAAAATTGTTTAAGATTATTTAGTTTTAAATAATTTAAAATTATTTAAAAAAAAAAAAATTTTAAATATTTTTATAAGTATTAATTTACTTTTTTTTTAAATATTATATTTATAAATTATAAATTATTAGATAAACTTTATACTTTTATCTTTTATAACCTTTTACTAAGATAACTAATTTATAAGTCTAAAAGATAGTTCTAGCTATTAAATTATTAAATTCTTAAAATTATATATTAAATATAAAAAGCTCTTTTATATATCTAAAGCTTTTAAAATAGTTAATACTAAAAAAGTACTTTTTAAATTATAATTATAATAATAAAAGGTTTTAAGAAAAGAGTAATTATAAATAGTATTACTCTTTTTTATTATTTTACTTTATAATAAGTAATAATAATAATAATAGAAGTAGAAATAAATAAAGTATTTAGAATAGATAATCTAAATTCTATTTAAAATTAAGTAGAATTTATTTTAATAAAAGATTAATTAAGATTATTAAATAATTTCCAAAATAATCTAATTTAAATAAAGCTTTAAGCTTATTATATATTTATAATAAATCTTATATTAAATTATATAAGTTTTAAGTCTTTATTATATTATATATATTATTATTATTAAAACTTATAAATCTTTTTAAAAGTATAGTTCTAGTTATAAGAGAGTTTTTATATATTTTTTAAGTTAGTAATAGTTTCAATAACTTATTACTTAAAAGAAAAGATAATTTAAATAATATTTTAATTATTTAAAAAAGATATATCAAAAAAAAGAATATAAAGCTTAAAACTTTACTTATAAGTAAGTATACTTTTAAAAATCTTAAAAGAAACTAAGATTATAAAAATAAGAAAATTAGAAATAAGAATATAAAATAATAAATAGCGATTATTAATTAAAAATCTTAAAAGTCTTTTAATAAAACTTATTTTATATAATTAAAATAGTAAATATATATTAGTAAAAATTAACTATAAAAATAACTTTATAAAATACTAAACTAATACTCGTTTTAGAAAGTAAATTATAGTTTTATAAAAGAAGATAATAAAGTAAGATAGTATAAAAATATTAATATAAAAGCTATACTTATTATAAATATATTTAAGTTTTTACTTTACTTTAGTTATTTAAATAATAAAGTTCTTTAACTCTTATTACTATAAATTAAACTTATTAAAAATTATAATTATATCTTTTTATTATTATTCTATCTTTTATTAAAAGGTTTATTTTCTTACTCTTTCTTAAATATTAATATAATCTAATAGTATTTATAACGAATTAACTAAGTTATTATTTATTTATCGAAGCTTTATTATCTTAATCTCTTATTCTAGTATTTCATTTATATACTTATTTAGTAAAATAAAAACTTTTGAATTAACTTATAAATTTATTTAAAATAAATTAATCTCCGTAGCTATTTCTCTTAATATAGTAATATCTAATTACTCTTATAATTATAACTTATTATATAAGCTATTATAATATCTTAAATAGAGTAAATTCTTAGAAAAGTAACTAATTAATCAGGTTCAAATCGCTTGTCTATTCTTACTAATAGTTGTTATCTCTTCTTAGAGACTTAGAAAATAGCTAATCAAAGCTTAAACTTAAGTATCAAATGCCGCCTATTAGTTTATAATTTATCTAGAACTGAAAAGTGACTAATATACTAAAAAAAAAACATATCGTAAGTTACGAGTTAAGCTTCCTATTTAATAATATTTTATAAACTATACGTTTTTAGAATTTTTTCTTCTTTCTTATTTATTTTAGAAAATAGAAAACTAAAGTACCTTTTAAGATATAAGACCTAGCTAGAAAGAACTACTATATCTTCTTATACCTTCTCTCTATTTATTACTATATCTAAGTAAGTATACTAAGAATAAACTTAAAAACCCTTTTTTATAAGAAAAATTTTCATATCTCTATAATTCTACTAAGACCTTAGAGATATATATCTAAGTGTCTATTTTCTTTCTAAAAAGTTTATAGAATAAGAAAGGAGGTATAGAGCTCTTATTATCTATTTTTAAGAATATAATAATATATGTTTATTATTAAGTAAAGAAGGAAAGAGTATCTAGGTAAGAAAAAAAATTCTTAAAACTATAAGAGCCTGTTTAGTTCACGCTCTTGATTCGCGAATCTCTATATAAAAGTTAAGTCGAATTAATTTGATTTATAAACCTTGTTTTGAATTATAAATCTGTTTAGTAAAAAGCCTCTATTTGTGAATTAAATTACTTAAATTAAGCCTTAGTACTATATTCGTGAATCTCTTATATAAAAAAGCTTGATTTGTGAATACTACCTTAGAGATGTATTTATGAATTAAATCTTTAATTTATTTATACTTTATAATACTATAGTATATATACCTCTCTTGTTTAGGATAGTAACGCTGTAATATTCTTAATCGTAGATATACTATAGTTACTAGCGCAATAGTAGCTATATTAGCAGCTCTCTATTTTAAGAATAACTTCGTCAAAAGGCCTTAGCACACTTCGAAGCTTCGTAGAGAGGTATAGGTAGCAGAAGTCAGAATAGTATATTTTCAGAAAATTCTTTTCAGTAAGCAATTCACTATATAGTTACTAAACAGTATAATTCGATTTAGGAATATTAATTCAATTTACGAGCGAATAAAAAGTAGCTTATATAAGCTTGATTCGACGAATAAATCAAGAGTTTAAAATATGAACTAAACAGGCTCTAAAATATTGTTAAAAGGGAAGCTTAACTCGTAACTCACTGTAGATAAAATGATGAAATCAATTTTCCGGGTACCCTATCCGCTGACAACAAATTTGCTATTCACTAAAGAGGATTATAGGACTCCTGGGGTATTTTGCTGCTGTACACTTAGTCGCCTGACCATATGACGCCATTCCAAGCTTGAACTGGGTATAAATTTATTTGGACGTACTCTCTCCTCCTGCTACTTTCAATACCATCACAAAAATCTCCGCAATCTACTTCTTGTGAGGAAAGCTCTACCTCATCCATAAATCAACACCAAGTCTCACACGCTCACTAAACTCAATCGATCTCCTCAATAGAACAAAAACAACCTAACCGACAGACAAAACACGATGGCGCCAGCACACTACGCAGTCATTCTCTCAATGGCCCACCGCGCAAATCTCCCTCCATGTACCCAAGAACTCAGCGCCGACAAAGGAGAATGCTTCCGCGAGCCCACTAACAAGGAGGTCGTGGAGTTTGCCATTTATGCGCTATCAATTGCAGTCCTTTTTTTCGTTTTCCTTTACTTTTTCGAGAAATATTTCGATAGATGTGTCGATGCCCTCATGGGAACGAAGAAACAAAAGCAAGCGGCTCAAGGTCTTGAAGCTGGCACGATGATGGATCAGGCGAAGGGGGAGTTGCTTGATGACTACGACGGAGCCGACTATGACGAGAAGAATGAGTTATCGTACGGTACAATGCCCAGCAAACAAGTCACCGAGGGTATGGAAGTTTGATGGTCCCTGAGGGTTTGCTTGGAGAATTGGGATCATCAGATAATCTTAAGGTGTTCTGAGAGGTTTAGATAAGCTTATTAGGATAATGGGATAAGCTTTGGCAATTGTATATGGAGCTGGACAACTGAACAACAGGAAATTCCCAGGTCGAAGTGCCAGTCCTTGCTAAGGGGTCCTACGCTAAAAGTCTTGGCCCCTAAACCTAATTAGGCTTAAGTCCGATCTTATCGCCTATTATACGTGACTCTAAAAATTATTTCTTGTAGAATCGCGAATAGCTTTAAAGTTATCCTAAACAACTATAGCTCCGACGCCTCCTACGCCTCTAATACACCTTTAATATATCTTCTACCTATGTACGCCTAGCTAAATATCGATTATAAAGCCCTCTATAGTTATGGTTTAGCTCTATACCTTCTTAAATAGCGCTATTATATATAGATAGGATTAGGCTACTCTCTAAGTCTACGTAGTCTAGTATATACTTTCTATAGTCTAGAGAGCTTTCTAAAGCTCTAAGATACTCTTAAACACTCTTAAATACTTCTAATTATATCTGCTAATACGTCTTTTATATAGTATACGCCTTAAAGCTTAGAAAGCCTACTAGGATAGTTGCTATTAAGGAATAATACCTCTTACTAATAACTCTAACCTAGAAGAACGTCTATAGTATATACTCTTAAAAGCCTTATAATTTATAAATAAATATATAATAATAATCTGATTATAGTACCTTTTTCTAGACTATAAAGAAGGATAGGACTTAATATACTAATAACACTACTAAGTGTTTTTCCTACTACTAAAGTCGAGCTATTTATATTCTATATATAAGTAAATACTCTTGTATTTTATAAGGCTTTTTACTTATTATATAATAGACTACTAATAACTCTAACCTTAAAAAGGATTAATTATACTATAGCTACTTATATAAGAAGGCGTTACTTAAGATATATTTAGTTAAGAAAGGTTTTCTAAGTCTTATAAGTATTTATTTACTTTATTTACTCTCTTATTTATTATACTAATATTATAATAGAGTATACTTAACGTTCTAAATACCCTCTCTGTTAATATAAAGTATATAATCCTCCTTCTCCTCTATGATTAATTTAGGCCTAATTTTAATATTATAATACTTCTTTCTTACTAAGATCGCTTTAACGCTCTTTAAACCGCTACTATAGCTAGCAGAATAGTTGATTATAATCTATAATATAGCTAAGGCTAGGGGTATTAGAGTATACGAGCTAAGGGTATAGGATAATAAGAGTATAGGCTATATACGCTAGCGTTTAAGGTTGATTTATTACTTATTTTAAGAGAGGGATTTATTACTTATTTTAAAGGAGTTATATACGAATACCTCGGGAGATACTATTAAAAGCCTCTTAATTTATAAGGCTCTTTATAGATCTAATAAAAGATAATACTACTACGTAATATATGCTTTTTATATGACTTTGATATAGAATTTACTTAAAAGCTTCTTAATTTACAAGCCTATTAACTAGATTTTAAGTTAATAGACGAATTATAAAAGAAAAAGTATTATATAAGTATACTTAGTACTAAGTAATAGACTAATAGACTTAATACTTAGAAAGTAACTAAACTTATTACTTTCTAAGTAAATAGATAAATTATAAAAGAAGAAGTATTAAA
>LLCB01000728.1:0-10730 GCA_001414345.1 Hymenoscyphus infarciens | reverse complement strand
AAGTAGTAGAACTACTTAAAATTTAATAATATATTATAAAAGATTACTTTTAAGTAGTAGACCTACTTAAAAGTTAGAAATATAATATAAAAGATTACTTTTAAGTAGTAGAACTACTTAAAAGTTATAGATATATAGTAAAAGATTAATTTTAAGTAGTAGAACTACTTAAAAGTTATAAATCTATAATAAAGATTTACTTTTAAGTAGTAGAACTACTTAAAAGTTATAAATCTATAATAAAGATTACCTTTAAGTAATAGAACTACTTAAAAGATAGAAATATATAGTAAAAGATTACTTTTAAGTAGTAGAACTACTTAAAAGTTAGAAATATATAATAAAGATTTACTTTTAAGTAGTAGAACTACTTAAAATTTAATAATATATTATAAAAGCTTACTTTTAAGTAGTAGACCTACTTAAAAGATAGAAATATAATATAAAAGCTTACTTTTAAGTAGTAGAACTACTTAAAATTTAATAATATATAGTAAAAGATTACTTTTAAGTAGTAGACCTACTTAAAATTTAATAATATATTATAAAAGATTACTTTTAAGTAGTAGAACTACTTAAAAGTTATAAATATATAGTAAAAGATTAATTTTAAGTAGTAGAACTACTTAAAAGTTATAAACATATAGTAAAAGATTTACTTTTAAGTAGTAGAACTACTTAAAAGTTAGAAATATATAGTAAAAGATTACTTTTAAGTAGTAGAACTACTTAAAAGTTAATAATATTTATAAAAAAGCTACTTTTAAGTAGTAGAAATACTTAAAAGTTATAAATATATAATAATACTTTCCTTATAAGTAGTAGTACTACTTAAAAGTTACTTTCTCTTTAATATTTATATTTTTTATAAAGTAATTCTCTTTATTCTTATACTAATTAAGTCGTTTTATAATATAAATTATATAATTTTACTTTCTTTCTAAACTATCTCTAATCTTTAAAGCTACTTATACTTAGAATTAATCTTACTAGCTTTTTTACTACTTTTATTTACTTCTTATATAGAAAATTAATTTCTATTAATTCTACTTATTCTACTTTATTAATTTCTTCTATATATATATTCACCTCTTTACTATTCTTACTACTTTTACTACTTTTACTTTTATCTTCTCCTCCTTCCTCTCTTTATCTCTTATATACTCTTTCCCTCTTTCTCTTATTTATAATATTCTAGCCTCTCTATTTAAACGTTATTATAAAAGTATATACTAAAGTAATTATTTCTATATCTTAGTTAGCTATTTACCTATAATTTATACCTTCTATATACTTACCTTCTAGCCTCTCTTTTAAGCTAATATTAGTAACATCGTTCTAGTACCTATATAATAACTCTCTAACTATAATTCGTTAAATAACTTTAACTTATAGATATTTCTTATACTATTTAGTTACCTCTTATACTCCTAGCTAGTAGTTTAGCTATATTAGTAGTATAGTAAGGGTTTTAATATACTATATCGCTAACCTTTTCTATTCCTATATTATAAACCCCCTTTCCTCCTCTACTCTTTCTAGCTACTAAAGAGTATTAATATCTTAGAGAATTTAAAGGTTACTTAAGAAACTTAAGAATTTAGTAATATTATATTTAATAACTTATAAGCTTCCTTTATATATAAGCTTAAAAAGCTATATACTTCGATTTAATTCGTTCTTAAGAACTACTAGGTTTAAGGTCTATAAGGAAATAATATTAAAACGTCTTTCTATTATTAGTAATTTATTAATAAGACTTTATAGTTTTAAAGTCTTTACTTTAATTAATAGTAGCTTTCTCTAGAAAGCTTTAAAATATATAGTTAATTTCCTTATTTCTCTTATATTAAAGTAGTTCTAGATATTTTATAATTACTAGACCTATATAGTAACTAGGTAATATAAACTCTTTATCTTAATTTTTATTAAGTATTACTAGTATAAGATTACTCTTAACTAAAATTAAAAGAGGTATAAGAAGGGAATAATATAGAAGTTTATATATAGTCTACGACTTAGTATACTATTAATATAGCCTCTTCTTCTCTATAGCCTCCTATTATACTTAGTTTATATTATATTACCTTAGTTTATTCTTAACTACTTCTATTATATCCTCTACTATTTCTTATAGTGTTCTCTTATCTAAAAAATACTATATAGCTTAAGATCTCTACTAGTATGGTTTTCTAGTTAATATAGAGTTTTCGATATTAGTACTTACTAGTTACTCTCTTAATACTCTTACTAGATTCTTTTTTATCCTTTCTTTATATAAAAAAAGACGCTATAGCTCTTTATAAGACCTTTCCTCCTATGCTCTTTATTCCGCTTACTCCTTTTTAGTAAACTAGACTTACTATCTTCTTATATATTCTCTAATTACTATATTAATAGTCCTCTTATTATTAATAAGTTCTAGGTAATTATAAGTCTTATTAATTAAATCTCTTAACTTATTAATTATTATATATACTTTCTAGAATCGACTTTAAAGTATCTACTCTAGCTTTAGACGTTAAATCTTTACTTAATATCTAGTTTAGATATCTAGAAATTTAGTTTAGCTAGTAGCTAAACTCCTTTAATAAACTCTAACTATATAAGCCTTTATTAACTAGTCCCTTTTAGTACCTTTGCTATCTCTATTACTAAGGTCCTTAGTCTAATATAGACTATACTTTAACTAATAAGCTAAAGAATAAGTATATTAGTAAAACACGTTTATTACGTATCTAACTCTTACTCTAATTTATAGGAAATTTTAATAAAGATATAAGCTAAATCTATATATAATATTATATTAAAGAATAAAGTATATATTCTTAAGTAATAGATCTATAATAGCCTTAACTATATATACTATACTACTAAATCTTTTACTATAGTATAGATTTAGTAGACGTAGAGTGCTTTTATACTAGTATATATAATTTAAAAGGCTAGTTTAATCTAAGCTCTTAAACCTTTATAATAATTTTTTTACTAAAGCTTATACTTTAAACTTATATAGACATCTATTTAAGTTATATATGTTCTCCTTTTTAGCTTAATTACTAACTTTAAGAACTTTATTAATATTAGGTAGAAAATATCTATTTTAAGAGTTAATTTATACCTTACTCTCTTTATCTTTTTTCTTCTTATATTAGAAGTTCTTATCTATACTAATATTATATAGATTTTTAAACTCTCTTTCCTCTAGTACTTTATAAAAGTAAGTTAGATAAATGTTAGTAAGCGTCGCCTCTACTATCTAAAGGCCTCTTATAGCCTCTTAAGATAAGTAGATACTTTAGATAAGATCTTAATCTAAAAGATTCTTATATAATTTAGATACTCTTAACTACTAAAAGTATATATACTCCTAGAGCTTTTTTAGCTTAGATACTCGATAGTAGCCCTTTCTAATATAGAAGTCTTAAAAGCTATATATAAAGGTATATTTTAATATAGACTCTCTTATAAATATACTATTAAATAAACTAAGTAAGTCTAGATAAAATCCTAGTCTTAGAATAACTAGAGTAGATAGAAAGAAGCCTTATTTAATTATAGATACTGCTTTTAACTATCTATAGAAGTAGTAGTTAATTATTCGATTATATATACTATCTACCTATTATTAGCTCTACTTAATTTTATAAGTCCTTAGTTAAACTTTCTATAATTACTAATATATAGTACTTAAAAGCTTTTTTATTTATAAAATTCTTCTTTATATTTAAATATTCTATTAAATAATACTTAAGAGATTAGTCTAATAAGTTCTTCTTAATTCTTTATTCTTACTACTTAAGTTTAAATATTTTTTAAGCTAGATATCTAAGGCTTCTTTATTATATTATTATCTAGTTTATCCTTCTATCTACTTATACTATTATTCTAATTATTAAAAAATTTATAATAGTTACTAGTAGTAGTCTTAGGCTCTCGAGTTTCTTCTAGTACTAGCGTAGTCTATAGATTTATAATTTTATATAATCTCTAGAACTAATCTATATATTGAGTCTTACTATACTTAACTCGATTCTCTAGTTTTATTAACCTCTCTCTCTTTATTCGTCTTATTATATACTTAATTATAATATTAACTATTAGTATTTTAGTAAACTCTATATTCTACTTTAATCTATTAGTAGATTATATAGTATTTAACCTATAGCTTATAATAGTTAATTTAGTTAGTAGAAATACTAAAACTTACCTTATAAATAGTAATACTACTCCTTAGTAGCCTTCTCTATTAAGCTTAGATTAGAAAAAGAGTCTATTCTCTTATAATTCTAGTAAATAATATTAAAAAAGGTTACTTTTACTAGTAGAACTAGATAGAATTTCGTTACTCTTATTTATATTTATAGAGAAAACTTTTTAAAATTTAAATTTATATACTTAGTATATATTAAAATATAGAATTTTTATTTATATCTTAAGAAGAAAACTCTATCTTAAAAATAGAAGAGGAGAATATAAAAACCTAGGTATTATAACTTTAAAAAACGACTAAGTAAAGTATATATATATTTAGAAAATTAAGGTTATTATAAATTACTACTTTAAGAAGAATATTAAATTTATAGTATTTTAATAATTATTTCTATTATAACTTAAAGCCTAGCTAATTATAAAAAAGAAAAAAATAAATAAATAGATAATATCTCTATTATATTTATAGACATAAGTTTAGAAGAGCTCTTAAAAAAAGTAACTAAAAGAGGATTAATAATACTAATAATACTAGAAAGTAAGTAATATAACTAGTAGCTAAAAGAAGAGACTAAAGAAAGATCTTTATAATATAATACTAGTACTTATAATAATTATTTATAATTCTAGATTATAAAACTTAAATAATTTAATAATAGAAAGTATAATATAGAGATTATAAAGTTTATAGTATTATCTATATCTTTATATTAGCTAGAATCTTTTTTAGTTTTATTTAAAGAATTAAACTTACGTTTAGCTCTATAATTACTATAGCTACGATATACTTAAAAGCTTACTAAACTTAGTACTAAGATATAAGATTCTAATAGTTCTTAAAAACGTGTATTATAATAAAAGGAGCGTCTTATACTATATTTATATATTCTTTCCTCTTAAAATAGTCTATATAATCTTTCTTAAGGTTAATATATATAAATTATATATATTATTAAATAAGAAGTATAATATATACTCTAAGAAAAATAAATCAGTACCTAGCTATTAAGGTCTAAGAAAAGCTAACTTACTAGGTAGGATTATTACTTATAAAAGTACTTAGTAACCCCTTTACTAGTAACTCTATAATAAGCTAGTATACTACTTTAATACTTAAGTACTCTATAGCTCCTTTTTATATTAGTCTTAGCTTATACTTAAATAAGAGAATATAAACCCTTTTTATACTTTACTTTATATAGAATTTCTTATTCTTTTTATCTTAATAATCTATAATAATTAAGAAGTTATTAAAATAAGCCTTAATAGTAAAGAGTACTATCTAAATCTTAAATTTTATAGAAGAAACGTAGATTAAGAGATCTTAATTTCTATTAAGCTTTATATATTTTTTAAAAACTTAAAGTAAATATAAGATATTAAGTTCTAAGCTAACTATCTTTATAATATCCTTATACTTTTTTAGAACTTCTACTTTATTAGTATAATATATAATATCCGATTTAATACTTTCCTCTTAAACTACTTAAATAGCCTTAGCTATAGCTTTAAGTAACTTTCTTACTATTTTTACTACTCTCTTAACTATAGCCTATTATACTAGAGCGTAGGGTTTTTTAGCCTTCTTATTTATAGTACTAGTAACCTATTATCGATTAGTATTTAATCTATTTAAGTAGAGAATAGTTTAAAATAACTTATATCTCTCTTTCTAGACCCTAGAGTAGTTCTAGTAGTAGCCTTCTTATTTATAGTAGTAGTGCTCTAGTATTTATTAGTTTTTAATTAGTTTAATTAAGTAATATTTAAGATTACTTATAGCTTCTATTCTAGACTTCGAGGTATTTCTAGAGATATTTATAAAGGTATTAGTAGAACTATCTTTAAAAGTTACTTCTTCTTTTCTAAAAGCTACTTTGATTAGTATAAGAAGCTATTTAAGCGTATATATATATCTACTATTCTTCTTACTAAGTATATAATAATTATACTTCTACTAAAGCTCTTTCCTATCTATACTCTTTTATAAATATAAAACCTTTTTTCCTCTATTTTTAACTATCTTCTATATACTAATAAATAGAAGGTCCTTTTCTATATTCTTAGTTAACTATCTAATAACTTTAGTATATAGGCTAAAGAATTATGTCTACTCTATATTACTTACTATATAATCGCGCTCTAAAGCTTTAAGGTTTAATAGAACGACTTTATATAGTTTACCTATTCTAAAAGACTTAGTAGCTTTAAAAAAGGCTATATTATTAGAAGAGAAGTTTTAAAAGTATAATAGAAGTTCTTCTTTACTACTACTACTGCTACTACGATTAATACTATAATCGGTTAATATAATATAATATAATTATAATTAATATAAATATAATACTTAAGGTTTAAATTAGAGAAGATTTCTTTTTATATAATATAACCGTAGTAATAGAGTATTATAGTATCTAAGGATTAGCTTAGAAGTAGAGTTAAAGGTAAGATAGTAACCTAACTAAATAGGATTTAGTAAGAAATAATATAAAAACACGAAAACTAAGATAGTACTATAATCTAAAGATAATAGTAAGTATATACCTCTAAAGAGAAGTGTTTTTAAAGTATTATATAAGAGTAATTTAAAGGTAATAGAAGCCTAGCCTAGTATTTAAGATAATATTCTAATCTAGTTATATAGCTTTTAGACTACTTTAAGAGTACTAAGATAAAGACTTTCTTAGTAGAATTAATATTTCTAGTATTATTATAATATTTAAAGGTATAAGAGATAGTAGTAGTAAAAGAAGGTAGTTTTATTTATTAAGTCTCTAAGTCTATATTAATTTATTTACTTTAATCTATACTTTAATTTATTAGAAGGAGAATATATAATTCTCTAACTAACTACTTCTAAGTAATAAGATTTAATATAATCTAAAAGGAAAACTTAATATTAAGAATTAATAAGGTAAAATACTATACTTATTATTACTTATCTATAACCTCTATAATAGAGATTAGAATAGATAGAATCTATCTAACTATTATTACGTTTATACTTATTACGTTCTATTCTAAAAGTCTTTTCTATACTATTATATTTATATCTTTTATAAAATATATATATATAACTTTCCTAAATATAGCTTAATACTATATCTAAGATAAGAACTATATTTTAAAAGTAGAGATAAGCTAATTATTATAGAAATAATAACTTTAAACATTTCTATACTTATAAGTTAAATTTTAAAAACGTTCTAATATATTTTACTTATTAAAATTAAAATAAGAAAATAAAAAAAATATATAATAAAGCTCTTCTTATGCCTCTAATAGTGTTAAATCCTTAGTACTAAGATATATAGAACTTCTTATAACTCGGTTTCTTATATAATAAATCCTTAGAAAATCCGTATTAATACTTTCTATAAGTAGAGTTTTATAATAGACTTCTAAAATAATAGAATATAAGCTAGTTGCTTTTATTCCCTTTCTATATAAGAAAACCTAATATTATAATATCTAAAACTACTTTAGTCTAAATTCGAAAACACACTATCCTAAGCCTACTTATAGCTTCCTACTCCTATATCGTAGCTAGCTAGTATATAGACTAGGTTCTCTAATAAAGTTCGAATCTACCTTCTCTATATCTAACGCTTCTCTATATTATAGTATATAAGCCTGTTCTCTCTTCTCTTAATACTATTAACTCTAATTACTATTATACTAAGTTATAGCTTTCTAAAGTATATATATTTATAGACTTTGTTATAGCTCTAGTACTTCCTTATAGATTATTTAGTATATTTAATATATTATACTAGTAGAATTATTAATAAAAGAGCTTATATATATCTAAGGTAGTATAGAAGTATCTAAGTAATTATATAGAAATATTTAAGTAGTAATATAAAAGTAGTTAGATAAAAGAAAGAAAGTAAGTTCTTAGTAGATAAGAGGTAAATTATTAAAATCTAATAAGAAGGTAATAAATTAATTAGAGTAGTAGATATTAGAAATTAGTAGAAAGAATAGAATTTTCTATTAAATAAGAAGAGGTTTTTTATATATTAAGAGAGGTTCTTTATTTTAATAAAAGATAGATAAGAGTATTATATATATCTACTAATAGTATAAGTAGACCTAGTCTTAGACTAGTTTTCTAAACCTCTAGTAGACTAATTTCTTTAATTCTACTAACTATAACCTATAAGCGCGTTATATATTATAATATATATATATATATTCTAACCTACTATTATATATACCTTAAAGCTATTATATCTTTCTACTTCTTAATAATCGATCTTAAAGAGGAGTCGATTTAAGAGATTATTTATATAAATCCGTTACTATATACCTATCTATTAAATTAGACTCTTAAATATTTAAGATATCTAGCTACTAAACTATTATAGCTTCTACTATATTATAATAACTAAATAATAAAAGATAAGACTATCTCTAAAATTAGCTATTTTAAAGAAATCTAGTAGAAATACGTCTAAAACTATACTACTCTAGTTCTACTATATATAAAGCTGTTAATATAAGATAATAATATAAGCTAGCTTATAGTTAAGCTCTTATAGTTAGTAACTAGTATATAAAATAAAAAGTAATATTCTATATATTAACGTCTAGAAATAGCTAACTTATATTATAGCGAATCTTTAGTTTTCTAATATACTAGCTATTCTATAATAGAGATCTCTATACTAATAGCGTTCTTTAATTTATAATATACCTAGGCCTATATTAATAGATTATAGATATTAAAGTAATAATATCTAATATATAGCTATTATAGTATAAGAAATTTTAAACCTCGGCCTCCTCTACTTTATAATACTACTTATAACCTACTCTATATTACTATTCTAATTACGTTAGCTTAGGCTATTAGAGAAAAGGATCTAAATCTTAATATACCGGCTTATATATATAATTATTACTAGAGGTTAGATTAGAACTAATTCTTCTATAAGTCTCTGTTTTTATACTAGAAGACTATATTATTAAAGATACTCTACCTAACTTACGAATATTAGTGAAATTTAGTATAAGCTTAGTATGATTTTTAGTAAATATTATATATAAATATTTATAGAAATTTAAAGAACCTCTTAAAGCTAATAAATATTATTTATATATTACTAGGTAGCCTTTATTTATCTAATCTCTTTTAGTAATATTCTAAAGAATATATAAGGCTATATATAGCTAGACTATATCGGTTCCTATAATAGTATTGGCTAATATTAGTAAGTAGTTAATAACGCCTCTCTAAACTCCTTTAAGTACCTTAGCTCTTATAATTCGATCTGTTAATACTAATAAGATACTTACTTCTCTCTAATCCCCTTTATCTATAGAGACGTCTTCTCTAAAGCCTTCTTTAGTTATAGAGACTTTTTATAGTTATAGTTTACTAAACCTATTAAATACTATTACTCTAAGACTAATTACTCCTTTTAAACCCCTCTTAGCTATAAAGCTATTATATAGTTAAGATTCTCTACCTCCTATAATTAAAGCTATAAAGCGAAACTTAAAATAAAAGGTATTAGATAAGATAACTAATATAGAAAATAAGTTGCTTAACTAGAAACGTATAAAAATTTAAAAGAAAGAGAGATAAGTTATTAATAGATAGAAACTAAGTACTAAGTATAAAGCTAATATAGGAGGTCTAAAGTTAGAGTAGGTATAAAGCTCTAGGTATAGCTAGTATATAGGTAGTAATTAAAAGAATAATATCTTATAATACTTTAAGATAAGATATATATACTTAACTTTCTTAGAAAGAGTACTTTAAAAGAGAAGATAGATATTTAATATATAGTTACTTAACTATAATAAAGCTATTATTTACGTTTCTTATAATTAATTCTTTATTACTTCTCTTAACTTATATTTGCTTCCTTATTTAATATTTACTTACCTTAAATCTAATTTCTTCTAGTTAACTCCTCTCTTTAAGAGAATACTAAAACTATCTAGTAGTATTAAAACTAGCTTTATTAAAGGATTTTAGCCACCGAGTATATAGATCTAGTTAGGTAATAGATATAAGACTATTTTAAGTAAGAAGTATATAAAAGTCTAGAGAAATTATATAAAGTTAAGATTAAGATTATACTATATATAAAGAAAACTTTAAATAGAGGATCTAAGTTAAGCTAGTAAAATAACTTAAAAGCTATAAATATAGATAAAAGTTATATAAATATCGCTATTTTAAGTAGTAGAACTACTTAAAAGCTTTAAATCTTTATAAATATTACTATTTTAAGTAGTAGAACTACTAAAAAGCTTTAAATCTTTATAATTATATCTTTTTTAAATAGTAGAACTACTTAAAAGCTTTAAATCTATATAAATACTATTATTTTAAGTAGTAGAACTACTTAAAAGCTATAAATATTATTTCAAATACTTATTTTAAGTAGTAGAACTACTTAGAAGTTATAAATATTATTTAATATTACTATTTTAAGTAGTAGAACTACTTAAAAGCTTTAAATCTATATAAATATTACTAGTCTATATTTTAGAACTACTTA
>LLCB01000727.1:0-10743 GCA_001414345.1 Hymenoscyphus infarciens | reverse complement strand
CTTAGTATTATATAAGTCTACTATATATATAATTTCGATTTTAAGATAATAAGTTAGAAATAAGTAAACTTAGTTATTAAAAGTGCTATAGACTAGCTATAAACCTAGTATCTTCTTTATATAGTACGATATATTATACTATAGCTATATCTAATCTTAAGTCTTAGTATTATATAAGTCTACTATATAAATATTTTAGATTTTAAGATAATAAATTAGAAATAAGTAAACTTAGTTCTTAAAAGTACTATAGACTAGCTATAAACCTAGTGTCTTCTTTATATAGTCTCTTATACTTTACTATAGCTATACCTAATCTAATATCCTAGTATTATATAATTCTTTTATATAAATATTTTCGATTTTAAGATAATAAGTTAGAAATAAGCGAACCTAGTTCTTAAAAACGCTATATAGTAGGTATGAACTTAGTTTCTTCTTTAAATCGTCTATTATACTATACTATTACTATATCTATTCTTAAGTCTTAGTATTATATAAGTCTATTGAATATTATAGTATATACTTCTTATAATACGTTATAATGTTATCTCTCTAGCCTTCTAGATTATATATCTATATAAGAAGAGGAGCATCCTCCTAAGAGAGACTTCTTAAGTAATATAATATAGGTTCTACTTACTATACCGTTTAATAGGTTATAAGCTTAGAATTCTATACTAACTTCTAAAGATAAGCTAAGTTTTTAATAAGCTAAGAAGTAGAACTTATTAACGCTTTATAGTATATATATTATAGAGATACTAAGGAAACAATTCTAAGTAGCTCTAACTTTATACTATATTAAAGAAAGATAGTATAGGTCCTAAGTATAAAGATTCTACTAAAATAAAAATATAAAGATAAGGTTAAAGCGTCTAAGTATACTCTAGACCTTAAAACCTTATATCTAACGTTTTTAAAAAAATTTAGTAATATTACTTCTTAATATACTAATCTCTTACTTTATTACTAAAAAGTCTCTTTACTAGACTACCTAAATCTAATTTTAATTTACTAATATAAGATAATATTCTCCTTTATTCTAAAAGATAATAAATAAGACCTTATCTCTAGTATCGTATACCTCTCTTAAACCTTTCTATAAGAATTATTTACTAACTTTCTCCTACTCTTTTTCTAAGAAAGCTTTCTTAGAGGTATTAATAATATATCTATTTATCTATTCTATATAGAGACCGACTATCTTTATACTCTACGTACTTTATAAGAGTAACCTTCTAATATCTTTAAAGACTTAGATAACTCTAATCTTAACTACTTAGACTCTAATTAGAGTAATATAGAAGAAGAAATCCCTAAAGTTATTACTCCTCTTCTATCTCTAAACTAGGATCTTAAACTCTTTAGTCTTTAAGTAAGAACCTATAAAGAGAGATCTAAGAGAACTTATAATAGTTTAGACACCCTCTCTAATACTCTTATACTAAAGCTGAAAAGAAGATGTCTACTTCTAAGAGATTCTTAGACGTCTCTATTACTATATATATTCTAGAACTTAGGTCTAATAACTAGTAAGAGTTTAAGCGTAGGGTAGAAGAATAGATCGTCGTTAGTGTCTATAATAACTACTACGCTAATATTACTCCTATTAAGACCGAACTAGGCTTCGAGACCCTAGCTTAATTTATAAGAAGAATAGCTAAATACTAGTAAAGGATAATATAGGCTATAACCGTTATATATATATGTCTAGACTCTACTATACTAATAGAGATCGAGTACTATATAACTCTTAAGAAGCTAATAAATAGGCTAAAAGGACTATATTAAACTTAGAGTATAGGTATACTTATCGATCTTACTCTTTAATTCTAGTGTCTTAAACTTAGGAGTTATAAATTAATTAGAGAATATACTACTGCCTTTCTTAATCTTAATACTAACTTAGCTTAAATCTCTAAAGATACTAAAAGAACTAATCTAGACATAGTCTTAAAATTTATAGATAGCCTTGACTCTTTATATACTAATTATATAGCAGATTTCTAAAGAAACTAAACCTTTATTATAGTCTATAACGTAAGTGCTAAGAACTCTATTCAAGTAGTCTCCTTTACTAAACTTGTTAATACTACTATTACTAAAGAAAAGCGTATAATCTAAGAAAACGACTAATATATAGTAATAATAGTAATAGTAGCGATAGTAACGGCTCCTTTACTACTTACTCTACTAGTATACTAGCGTGTTATTAATTACTATAACTTCTATAATAAAAACAGATATCTAGAAATAAACTACTATATTAAATATCCTAAGAAGCGTCTAGTACAACGATTAAGCTCTAAGAGCAAAATAACTAAGTCTAAAGGAAAAGGCAAAGGTAAAAGAGAGTGAAAATCTAGAGTATAAAACGACTTTAATAATAATACCTTAGCGCTATATACTTATAGAGTAATAGTAATAGACGTTTTTAATAAACCTTATAAATAACTTCTTATACTCTCTATTAATTAACTACTAATCTTTAGAGAAGTGTCTATTAACATAGCCTTAGTAGTAGCAGCGATAGAACTAAGTAATCTTAAGAGAGCTAAGTTTAATCTCTAGATAGAATAGCTACTTAATATAAGGTACTTCTACTATTATACTACTAACTGCTTACTATTTACTAAATATAAGAACCTATCTAATATAAAACCTATTACTAGTATTAAGGGCTTAGTATATACTTTAGTAGATATTAGCTCTATAAAAATCTTTACTAGAACTAAGGCTATTCTTCTCTTAAACGTTTACTATATTTTATAGCTAGGATATAATCTTATTTTAATAGAATAGCTAGAAGAGAAGAGCTATAACTAGAGCTAGATAAAGAAACCTTTTAGACTCTAGTTTAATATTAGCTAAGAACGATTTACGTTTATAAAGTAAAGTAATATCTACTCTCTAGATATACAAAAGCTATTTTTAGTCTTTGTCTTTATACTAGATCTTAAGAGAGGATCTAACTATAGTGCTATAGCGCTCGTAGCCTACTAATAAATCGTAATAGTAGCTTATAGCCTAGACCCTAGGTTACTCCTTTAGTATAAGCGACTTAGTTATCTAAGGGAATTAAACGTTAAGAGACTACTAGAGGTTCTAGTTAGCGTAGACTTTAATAAGCTTTTAGAAGATTATAAATTAACTTGTTGAGTATACGTCTTTAGAGCTATAAAAGCTAAATCTACTTGTAGAAATCGTATTATACCTAGCTAGTATATACTAGACCTAGTATATTTTAATCTTTATAGCCTAATCCCTATAAATAGTAGCCTAAGAGAACGCTACTTTATATATATTATATATAATAAGACTAAATTTAAGTATACTAAGGCTTTTAAAGGAAAGAGAGAAGCCTTTAACTTCTTTCTTAAATTTAAAGTACGCTTTAAGCGTAGAAATACTAAAATCTACTAAGTATAAGTAGATAGAGGAGAACTGTTCTCTTTAGAACTCTTCTAAGAATACTATTAAAAGGAGGGCATTATAATTAAGCTAATAATAGCTTACTATCTAAGCTAGAACGAGAGAGCTAAAAGACATAGCTAAACACTTTAGTAAAAGGCGTCTATCTTAATATATATCTTAAGAATCCTAAACAACTAGTAGCTAGAGGTTATATAGACTATATAGTATCTTACTAATTATAGCTTATATTAATTATTAGAACATAAAACACTTTATAAGGCTATTAACGAATATGCCTCTAAGGGCTGTTACCTTCGCACTCTAGGTTCTAAAGCATAGACTATAATTAGGTATAAGAAAAAGAAGCTTAAAGTAAGAGTAAATGAAGATATCCTAATTAGATATAAAGAGGATACTATCTATAAAATACTTCTTCTTAATAGTAAGGTAATAAGAGTAAGTAACGTTTATATTAAGAAACGTATACCTACTAACTTTAACCTATATAGTACTAAAAGATACTACTTCTCTAAGTTAGAAAGTAATAAAAGTAGTAATAATAACGAACCTTGCTAAAAGAAGTCTATAAGGCTGCTAATACTAATAAAAGTAATAGTACTAACCTTATAGAAAAGGATAGCTACTAATAGTATTAATAATTACATCTTCGACCCCTCTATAAGAGTAGTATAACTAGCGAAATCTAGCTCTATATTAGCGCTATAACCTAAGCTATAGCTAGCGCCTCTACGACGGATTACCTAAAGCGTTACTAGAGAATAAGAGTTCTAGGAAATATACAACGTCTTAAGAGAGGTCCTAGACGTTATCTTTCCAGCTTTAGTAAACAATTAGAGACATATCGTAGTACGGAGAACGCGGTTAAAAGTATAGAGAATACAGAGCTATACACTATAGAGGTGCTCTAAAGGTAGTAGGTGCTCTAAAGCCACTTTTTAGCCTCTCTTTTTAGCGAGTCTATAGAGAGGTTCTTCTTATAAATTATCCTATAACTCTATTATTTAATATATTCTTTTTAAATTTTAATACTAGTTTCTTCTTTACTTACTCTATCTTTAAAGCTCTTTTACTAGCCTTTTTACTAGTAAAATGTCTAAATTTTTAAGTAGCGAAGAGAGTCTTCTTTTAAAAGATAATAATAGCTATTTATAAGATTATAACTCTAAATATAATTTAGATTATAATCTTTCTAACGACGACGACGACGAAGAAGAAGAGAACCCTTATAGTAAGCCTAAATTAGAGGACCTAGATACTTATTTATAAAACGTCTCTTATACTCTAGACCCTGTTCTCTCTCTCTTTATACTTTCTATCTTACTTTATCTAGCTACTATTCTCCTACCGACTATTATTATATAATAAGTAGTCGATATCGCTTCTATAATAATGTCTATTTCTTATCTTAGCTAGCTTAAAAAGAAGAAGTAAAATTTAATAGGAGTAAGAGTTACTACTCTCTCTCTCTTTAACTATAGGTTTAAGATAGAAGAGATTACTACCTAAACCGGTATCTCTTAGTCTAGTATTTATAAGCTACGAGTTAAGGCTAAAGAGAGAGAGTAGATTCTAGGAACGAATATAAAGACCTAGTATATAGACGATAAACCCTGCCTTAGAAGGCTACTAATAGTAGAGAAGATTTAGCTTTGTATTCTTAAAGTTATAACTAAGAATAGTATAATAAGAGAGTAGTTATATTAGTAAATTATATAAGAAGTTTAAGAGACTTCTAGCTATATAAAAGAAGAGAGCCTATCTCTAAGTACTATTTATCGGTTAATAAGAAGTAAGGGATACCGAGTATATAAAAGAACGATAAAACTAGGTCTAAATAAGTAGTAAAAGAAGGCTTATTTAGACTAGTGTTTACTTTATAAGAAGTAGACTTTAGAGGATTAGAAGAACGTTATCTTTACTAATAAGACGTCGGTCTAGAAGAGGAGGATAAGAGAGCGAAGAAGAGTGTAAAGAACGAAGAAGGAGATATATTACTAATATATTATTATACGTCGGTGGAAAGGGTTTAGCGAGTTTATATAGTAGAGCTCTTTCTCTTATAATATAAAGAGGCCTTATTATATCTAGGAAAAGAAGATAAAGAAAGAGAAGGAGGAATATAAGAGAGATATTATAATATAGAATACTACTTAGTTCTTTTAAGATAAGGAGAAATAGAAGGCTCTTTAAGATATAAAATAATAAGTAAAGATAGACTAAAAACAACGAGATATTAAGATAGTAAAGACTTAGTACTAAAAGAAGTATTATAAAGAAACTCTCTAACCTCTTATTAATATACTTCGCCTCTTATTTAAGTATAAAGAGTCTACTAGTCTTATTATTTTAAAAAAGAGGCGAGAGAGAATAAACTAGTACTAATATTAAGAGAAGATTCTACGTCCTTTACTTCTTCCTTTTATATAAAAATATAAAAAGAATTAGCTAGAGACTTTAGTATAAGAAGATAATACCTCTGCTTATACTTACTAAGAATAATAGAAGGTCTTTAGTATATATACTATATATAAGCTTCTTTAGCTAGGAAACTCTCCTAATCTTAACGCTATAAAGCCGACTTAGTACTAGATAAAGAGAGAAATAATAAAAGAGGAGCCGATTAATACTAAGAAAGTATTAAAAGAGGCGTAGATTAAGTACTAGAAAGATATACTATAGGAGAAGATATAAGCATAGATCGAGTATATTCTAAGGTATATTAAAGAGATTATTAAGCTTAAAGAGAGTAATAAGTATAAAGAAGGTAGATTATTAGGTAAAGAGAAGCTAAGAGTATATAATTAGTATAAATAGCCTTAAAAAAGCTCTAACAAAATAACCTCTAAACTAACTAAAAAGTGGCTTTAGAGCATCTACTACCTTTCAGAGCACCTCTACAGTACACAGCTCTATATTCTCCATACTTTTGACCGCGTCCTCTATAGAAGCACTACGAGCATAGTAGGTCGTAAACGCTAACATTAGCGAAAGCTTCGACGGCGAATTAACACTACTACCTAGCTCTGATAACGAGGAAGAAGTCTAAGCCTTCTTTGCCAGATACGCCTTCATAGGCGCTATAAGGCTAATAGAGCTCTATAAACCTAAAACCTAGCAAGAAGCCTACTAGAGTAGCTAGTAGTACTTCTAGAAGCTAGCTACCTAAGAAGAATATAATTTATTAATAGATAACGGTATATAAAAGATAGTTAGTCGCTTTAAGAATCGAAAAGTCTTATATAAGCGATAGGTATAGTAATATAAAAGAGGAGACGACGGTAGTATTACTTACTATAAAGCTTACTACGTAATTAAGAGCTTTAAATAAAAAGAGAGAATTGACTTCTTTAAAACTTTTATATCTATTATTAAACTTATAAGTTATAAGACGATCTTTGTTATTACTACTACTCTAGATTAGAAGATTAAATAAATAGACGTTAAGACTGCTTTTCTTTATAGAAATATTAATATCGACATTTATATAGAATAGCTAAAAAGCTATAATAATAGAACTAGTAAAGTATATAAGCTTAAGAAGACCTTATATAGTCTTAAGTAAGTACTCTAAGTCTAGTATACTATATTAGTAGACTTTCTAAAAACTATTAACTTCTTACCTATTAACTTAGATACTAGTATCTTCTATTATAGTAACGATACTATTATAGCTATCTACGTCGACGACCTACTAATTACTAGACTTAATAAAAAGTATATTAAGGAAATTAAGAAGGCTTTAAGTAAAAGGTTTAAGATATTAGACTTAGAACTATATAGCTTCTACCTAGGTATAAAAGTAGAACGCGACTACGCTAAAAGGTTGCTAAAACTATTATAACGTAGATACCTAGAAAAGGTCTTAGAAGAGTTTAGGCTTAGTAATGTTAAAAGTATAGACACTCTAATAGAGACTTTACTAAAGTATATAATTCTATTAGAAGCGCTCTACGAAGCTATGCTAGAATTTAGACGTAGATACTAATCTGTTATAAGCTCTCTAATATATACTATACTAGGTACTTGACTAGATATAGTATATACTATATTAGTTATAAGTAGGTTTATCTCTAATTCTAATAAGTACTATATAATAGCTATAAAACGTATTCTATAGTATCTTAAAGAGACTTTAAGCCTTCGTCTAAGCTTCTAAGAACTGCTAAAAGAACTCTAAGGATATACTAACGTAGACTAGATAGAAGACTACGATATAAGAAGATTAACCTCTAGATACGTCTTTAATATTAGTAGTAAAGCTATTAGCTAGTTATCTAAAAGATAAGCGACTATTATACTCTTATTCTATAAATCGGAATATATTAGGTAAACCCTAGCTACTAAGGAAGTAGTATAGCTATGAAAATTCCTTAGGTAAGTCTACTATAACTAGTACGTATCTCTTATAGCTATAGTAATCTTCTATAATAACTAAGGTATTATAGCTCTTACTAAAAACTCTAGAGTCTACTACGCTTATATAAAGTATATTAATATTTAGTAGTACTACTAGTGTAAAATAATTAATAGTAAAATTATTAAGCTATAGTATATCTCTACTAAAAAGTAAGTAGCCGACGGCCTTATAAAGTCTCTTAACTAAGCTAAATTTATTGTATTCTAGAAGTTAATTAGAGTCTTCTAAGATCTGTTTTTCCTAATTATAAGGAGTCACGTAATAACACCTAATATTATAAATTCTAATTATAGATAAAATATCTCTTTACTATTTAAATTACTATAGAGCTTAATAGCTTTAATCTAAATCTTAGCTATATATAATATATACTTAAAAAGTTATAATCTTACGTGCTTGTTTATATTAACTACTAGACTTTTAGCTAGCTATCTAAAAAAAGTAACTTTAGTAAACGGATATATATATCTAAGCCTTACTTATATTCTACGTAACCTCTTTATTCTCTTTTATTTATAAAGCTCTACTTATTATATTAAGACGTATCTTTACTCTAATAAAGCTACTAAACCTTATTCTAGGTATTAATCTACTATATATAACTATTAAATATGCTAAAGACTTTAACGATTAGTATATATAAAGTATTAACTCTCTTATATTAGAAGTTCTACTATTAAGCACACTTAGTAACAAGTCTACCTTTAAAGATATATATATATATTAGTAGATACTACTAGCTAGTAACGAATACTACGAACCCTACTATCTAGGCATCCTTACTAGTAAGCTATAATTACTATAGTAATTGTTCTACTACTCTATTAGCTTTATTAATAGCTAAGAAAGGACTAACTATACTATTCTTAATATATAGAAATTTAGAGTTTTTACTAACTTTTTAGAAAAGCCTCTTCTTAAAAGCTGAAGAGCTCGCCTAAGTATCTTCTATACTAAAAGCGAAAAGCTAGTTATAAACCCTAACTAGTATATAAGTCTATAGTACGTCTAAGATGCTATTCTATAAAAATAAACTCTTGGTTTTTAACTACTTATCGTTGATATAAATGCTACTAACCGCTTCTAATAGAAACAGGTCTACTAACTAGAGCTAATAAGTATATAGTAGTATCTTATTAAATATATTAAGATAGAGAGAGAACCTACTACTAAGTGTACTCTTAACTCTATATAGGTGCTTAGTATATATAGTATAAACCTAGGGAATTAGAATAGCTAATACCTACGTAAGATAATAGCGTGGTTTATAGACTAGCTTTATCTTAACTAAATAGACAAATAGTCTTAGACTGACGAATATCTATAGAGTAAACGCTTCGCCTTTAGTATTATACTCTTTAGGCTTAGGTCTATTAAGTCTTTTAGTAGTAGTTACCTCGTAGTATCTAAAGAGTACGAAAGCCTACGTAGTCGAAGCTAGAGTCGTACCTCTAGTATAGGTACCTCTAGTATAGTATCTAGTAGAGCTTCTAGTTAGAGATTAATATACTAAAAGGTATCTTAGCGAAGCTGCTTCTGTCTCGCTACTATAAGACTACCTAGCTTAGAAGCTAGGCTCTTATTATTAAAACGTCTCTAACTTAAAACACTGCTCTTACTATATTAGAAGACTCTTATACTTATATCTAAAGCTGTTAAAATAGCACTTAGGCTATTAGTAGTACTAATAGTAGAACGACTTCTAGGACTATAATAACTAAAGAAGGTAAATAGTAGGGAATATCTTATTTATATAGACAGCTTAATAAAGATAAGAGTTAAGCCTAGTACTAATATATCTAAAGAATATAGCACGACTAAGCTATACGCTAGTATGTTTAAATACTTACTAGAATACGTGAAATATAACTCTGAATAGAGATCTAATCTATACTAGATCTTAGGCTATACTAGTGAAGCTAATACTACGCTAGGTAACTCGACTATAGAGGACATCTTAGTATATATAGCTAATAGAGAATTTAAAGATGACGATAAGGCTAACGCGTTAGTATAACTTCTAAGAGAGTTATAATACTCTTCTTTCCTTTCTTCCTTTTCCTTCTTTTTATATTTATAACTAAAGAAGTCTACTAAGTATAAGTAACTCTTAGTTATATAAAAACGACTAAAGAAGTCTACTAGAAGAAGCTTCTCTCTATAGGCTCTGTTTATATATAGCTTAGGAGAAGGAGATGATTATAAGCCTTAGTATAACTAATACTTGTTTATTCTTCTCTAGCTCTTAATCTTTTAAAGGTTTTAGCTATAGATTTATTAAAAATAAGATAGTATAGCTTTAGAAGTCGTAGGATTAAAGGGAAGTGTTAAATATTATAGTATATACTCTCTATAATACGTTATAATATTGTCTCTCTAGTCTCCTAGATTATATATCTATATAAGAAGAGGAGCATCTCTCTAAGAGAGACTTCTTAAGTAATATAATATAGGTTCTACTTACTATACCGTTTAACAAAGTCTACTATATAAATATTTTCGATTTTAAGATAATAAATTAGAAATAAGTAAACTTAGTTATTAAAAGTGCTATAGACTAGCTATGAACCTAGTGTCTTCTTTATATAGTCTCTTATACTTTACTATAGCTATACCTAATCTAATATCCTAGTATTATATAATTCTTCTATATATATATTTTCGATTTTGAGATAATAAGTTAGAAATAAGCGAACCTAGTTCTTAAAAACGCTATATAGTAGATATGAACTTAGTTTCTTCTTTAAATCTTCTCTTATATTATACTAATGCTATATCTATTCTTAAGTCTTAGTATTATATAAGTCTACTATATATATAATTTCGATTTTAAGATAATAAGTTAGAAATAAGTAAACTTAGTTATTAAAAGTGCTATAGACTAGCTA
>LLCB01000726.1:0-10807 GCA_001414345.1 Hymenoscyphus infarciens | reverse complement strand
AGACTTATTTATTTAAAAGTCTTTATAATAGGTCTAGATATCTAGACTTCTTTTAAAGACTTATTATAAAGACTTTTATATATACTAATTCTTAAGAATACTTAGTATATTCTAGTCTCTCTAAAAGATTAAAATTATAATTTTACTAACTATTTAATAAATACTAAACTCTAATAGTACTAGCTATCTAGAAGATCTCTAAAATCCTAGCTATTTAAAGTTATTATCTAAATCTAAGCTAAATTATATTTAAAATAAAAATAATAATATATATAAGTAAGATATTATAATAGACTATCTCTAGTAAAGAATAGTTTATTCTTTTTATATAATAGTATTAAATATATACTATAGTAAAAGAGATATATAGAAGTACGTTTAATAGAATAATATAGCTAGATACTAGGCTCTAAATATAAAAGCAAAGAATAAACTATTCTTCTTCTATTCTAAGTATAAATATCTATTTATAAGAGGTTAGATAATATAAAGGTCTAATAATAATATTAACTAAAAGCTAAATAGATAATAAAAGATATATATATAATATTTAAATCTTAATACCTTCTATATATAAATATTAGATCTTAATACCTTTAATATATAAGTATTAGTAATATATACTCTTAGTATATAAGTATTAGTAATATTAATATATTAGTTAATTTATAATAGCTAGCTATTATAATAATAGCTACTTAGTATATAACTAATTTACTAATTCTCTTAGTTTAGAAGATAATATATATTAAAATCTAATTCTTAAGAGGTAAAGGAGATTTAGAATATCTAGACTTACTCTTATAGTTAAAAAGTAAAATATTAACACTACTATACTAGAGCTACGCTAACTAAATAGTACGTGTTCTAGAAAAGATATATATCTTCTTTATATAATCTAATAATTAGAAGAGAGAGAAGAATAAATTTTAGGTATACTAGTAAGTAATTTCTTTAAATAAGATATTACTCTTAAGAGAATAAAATAGTATTATAATTTTTAGGATAATTTAAGCTACCTTAAAAGTATGTTTCTAAGGTACTAATATTAAACTATCTATTTCTTAATACTACCTTAAAAACCTTATAATTAGATTATCTATTTTAAAAAAAAATAATAGTATAAGAGTATCTTTCTCTTCTTAAAAGCTTTATACTACTCTAAGTAAGAAGTTAAAATACTTAAGAAGACTTTTATCTATTAAATTAGATTAGATATTAGATATAGAAAAAAATCTACGCTTAAATAGTTAGCTTATCTTCTTCGTCTCTACTATTATCTTTATCTCTACTATTGTTGTATTTCTTACTAGTAAGGTAGTTATATGTTAAAGTAGTACTAAAGATAAGTAAAAAGTATAAAAACTTAATAAGGAATAGAACTCTATTATTTAGATTCTCTTAGTTAAAAACTTCTATATACTTTATCTTAAAAAAGTTAAATACTTTATTTTTATCTTCTAATAATATAATCTATTTATAGTATCGTTTTATTACTTTAATATAGTATAATAATAGTTTCTTACTAGTATAAAAAATCCTCTACTAACTAGATTTATTAGAATATACTTAGAATAGAGGAAGAGAAAAAGAGATAAACTTACCTTTTATACTTATTAAACTAATTAAGGTGGTTTACTATATTATCGAGAAATCCCTCTAATAGTTCGCTGCTAAACTATACTTAATTATTAAGAATAAGTACTCTACTATTCTAAAAGCTATCGCCTTACCGCTTTTTTACTTTGCTGTCTATTATACTCTATAATTGTCTTATTTAACCTTCTCTTTCTTATAGCTTTCTCTTCTTAATATATATATTATTTTTAACTATACTTTTAATCTAGGCGTTTAAAAGCTAAATTCTATACGTCTCCCTAGTTAGAGAGACATCTAGTTTTATAACGTTTTTCCTAGTAAGATATAAGACTATAAATTCACTAATAGCACCTTCTATTAGTACTATTATAAAAGTAACGGTTAGCTCTTTAGTAGTAGGCTGTTCGTGTATTACTTATACCTAAGACTTAATATATATTAAATATTATATTAATAGTATAGATAACTATAAAGAAGCTTTAGATAAGGTTTAAGAAGAGGCTTAAGAATCTAATAGTCTAAACAGTTCTATTCCCTTTAAGTATTTAAATATTAGCTCTTTCTTTATATCTTCTATTAGTTCTATTAGTTCTGTTTTATTACTTTTATCTAGTAATACTATAGCTTCTATTACTCTTTCTTTATCTAACTAGCTTTTATCTAAGATATTATTTTAAGCTATACTATTAACCTTATTATATAATAGAGCTAGGTTTATATAAGTATATAGATATAGACTAGATTAATTTAGGTTATAATAGCTTAGTTCTTATATTTCTCTTAGGTAAGCTAAAGCCCTTTTAAAATTTTTATATTATTTAATAAAGCTAGAAGATAGGTATTATAGACAGTTAATACTCTAAAGAAGTAAACGTCTTCTATACTTATTTTAAGTAGTTATAGTGTTAACTATCTTAGTTACTTAGAGTTATACTTCTAAAGGGATTAGAATTAGAGCTATACTATCTATAAAACAAAACACGTATATATAATAGAGATTATAGTAGCTACTAGAAATAGTATAAAGGTTTAGTTTAGAAGGTAAATTATAGAGAGGTAGCTAGTTAGCTTCTTTTACTATCTCTATAAGTGCTTTATAAAGATCTTCTATCTCTAGTCTAACTTTTAGCCCTCTTTTATATATATAGTAAAGATTGAAAAGCGTTATTATTCTATACTCTTTATCTATTTTAGTAGTATTATTATAGAATTTAAAGAAATTAGATATAGTTAGTAATATCTTATAATTATATATCTTTAAATTAGTTCTATTAGAGGGCGTGTTAATAATAAGTAAGATATAAGAGTTTAGAGGTTATAAATAAAGTAGATTACGAATTATTATAGTATAGTTTTATAAAAAAGGTATATTAAGGATAAGTAAGAGATAAGGGCTAAGGGTAAGGGGAAAGGTAATAACTACCTACCTAGGTATAAGAGAGTAATACGCTAAATAAAGAGACGACTTTTCTAAAAGAGTATAGTATTAGCTTTCTAGATGTTTTCTACTATAGGTGTGTTAAAGGTAAGTAAAGGGTAAGTAAAGAGTAAGAGAAGATAAGGTTTAGAGAGAGTAGGGTAGAGATAGGAATAACCTAACTTATAATACTTTATATAAAATAAAAAAGTTTAAAATAACTAATCTGTTTTCTTCTTCTATTTTTTTAATTAAAGAACTAGAGTTCTAGAATATAAAAAAGTATAAAAGAGTAGGTATTTAAGAGTATAGTAACTGCTATGCTTTTAAATAAGTAGAGAATATAAACTAAACATCGAGTCTTTAAATATATTAAAGCTTTTAGATAAAAAAGATAGTAGTATAGTATTTTTTATCTATTACTTATTTTTATATAATAGGTATTAGAACCTACTAAAGTAAGCATACTACTACTTTCTATAGTTAAGAAGCTATTAGCCTAAAATATATAGTAGCTTAATATAATACTAAATACTCTAGCTAAATTAAGGTAATAAAAGCTAGCTTCTAGATAGCGAAGGAAAATTTAGACTAGAAGTAAGCTATTAAAAATATAGCTTTATAAATACTATTTATAAACCCTTATACTATAATTTAAACGTATAACTCTTTAGTCTTATTAGACCTTTTAACTCGTGTTTCTTTATAAACTTATATAATTTAAGTATATATCTCTTTAAGATTATTAAACTATAAATTATAGTAGAATTATAATAACTATAGTATAAAAATTCCTACTATAATTTAATTAGTAATGTTAGAGAGATAGAAAGAGAGAATATATATTACTTAAGTTTAAACTTAGAGACTATCTAGTTTATATATTAGCTATTCTACTAATATTATTAATAGTAAGTAGCTAATATTATCTTTATCTATAATATTTATAGTAATAAAATTACCCTCTCTAAGCTATATATATAAACTAAGAGAAGAAATAGTTATTCTCTAAAACTTGTAGGCTAATTAGGCTAGTATACTTAAGATAAAAAATATTTAATATATTTTAAGACGACCTCTTAAAGTAGTATTGTTTTTGAAAATACTAGTAGAATAGATAATAGGATTTCTATTACTCCTTACCTACTAAACCCTCTACTCTTCTATACTACGAACACCTGGAGTTATAAAAGGGCGATAAGTCTTAATTCTATACTTAGTAGACTTAGAGCTGTAGTAGTAATAGTATATATTAATAAGAGTAATAATATAAAAGGAGTATAGTATAGAGTAGTAGTAGTATTTTAATAGCTACTAATTTATAAGAGCTATTTATTAGCTTAGCAATTATTAAGAATAGAGAAGGTAGAGACGTATATATACTAACTTTTAGATTTCGATTTAAAGAAGAGGTATTAGAAGATATTAGAGGATATTTAAGAATATCTAATATTTAAAGAGTATGTAGAGTTAGACTAGCTTAAAATTAGCACTATAGTTAATAAAGTTAGTACTTAGGAAGTTAGACTTAAGAGTAACTTTACTAATATAATTACTATATAAAGCGCCTTTAAACACTCTTCCTTACTAAACCGCGTTCTTCTTTATTCTTATAATTCTTTAACCTTCTATTTAGCACCCTTCTTTTAACCTTTATAGTAATAAATCTATATAACCTACTATTAACTTATAAGTACTCTTTATATTATAATATACCTAATAACCTAACGTCTCTTAAAGACCTAATATCTCTTAATAACCTAAAGTCTCTTAAAGACCTAACGCCTTCTAAAGACGAATTATCTTAAGAGAATAATACTACTAGAGATAAAGTATATAAATTACTCCTTTTAATACTCTCTATATATTAAAACCTATATACCTACTCTCTTAAGTAGAAAGATAGTAATAACTACTTACTACTTCTTAAATACTATCTCTAGCTAATTACCCTCTCTCTAACCTATAAGGTATTCCTAGATAAAATTATATAGTAAATCTCTCTTTAGAGTAGTATAAAATAGAAGTATATCTAATTAACTTATAACCTACTTTATATATAAGTTAAGAATAGATCTAGAGACTAAGTAATATAAACTCTCTTTAAGGCTATATCTATAGTAATTACTAGTTAGAGTTCTCTATAGTTAGTTTCCTACCTCCTAGTTTTAATTCAATCTAATATTAATTATAGTTCTTATCTTCTATTTAAGTTTTACTATATAACCGTCGGCCTTTCCCTCCCTTTAGTATCTTATAACTCTTAAGCTTCTTAAATATATATATAGGTATTTATTAATAAAACCTAGACAATATCTTTATACTAGGTATTTTATAATTAGTAGAATAAGAACTTTATAATATAAGTAGCTTAGAAATTTAAGGATAGTCTAGATCCTCTCTATACTATTACTCTTATTATAATAGCTTAGTAGGCTAAGAAGACTAATCGTATACTTAAGCTAAAAGTAAGGATCTCTCCTTTTTAGTTACTCTTAGCTAATATATTACTCTAGATCTCTCTTTTTATTCCCTAATATACTCTTAAACCTCCTACCTTATACTCGAACTATAGAACCCTCTCTATTAAGTAGTATTCTATTAGAAATTTAAACAACTTTCTTAAAAAACTTAAGCATCTAGAGTACTCTAATAGTAACGACTTACCTATTAATTATTATATTATTAATATTAGAGAGCTATTTATACTTTTTTAAGTTTTATAAGAAGCTTCTTTTAGTTAGAACCTACTCTCGCTAACTATAAGAAATATAATTAGGAAATAAAAGACGTCTAGAACACTAATAGAGATATTAGAGAGGGTAAATAAGCTATTGTAAGTCGAAGTAAAGGAGGAGAAGTAGATATGTCTCTATATATAATACTCTAAGCTAAAGTATTATATTAACTAGTATTATAAGAATAGTAAAGCATATTTCTTATCTTATCTTTTTCTTCTTTATATAAATAGATCTCTATAAATAGATCTCTAATTACCTTTAAATTCGAGTAATTAGAGGCCCTTTTTATTAGTTAGCTTATAGAAATACGTATTAATAATTAGAAGTATCTATTTAATAATAATCTAAACTATTCTCTTCTTCCTATTAACTTACTCCTCGTATACTAAGAGTATATAGCTTTAATATTACTCTATAATATCTTAATACTTATACCCTCCTACTATCGAGAATGCTAAAGAAAATATCCTAATAGCGCTTAAAACGCTCTCTATAAACTATGTAAATATATTTTATACTATATACCTCTATTTAATACTAGTATATAAGACTAGAGATTAAATTAGGGAATTAATATAGTCGAGGTTTACTAGACTAGTATCGTACTCTTTATAAACAATATATAGAATTACTTAAAGTTAATAGGTTCTCTTAGTTAGAGATAATATAGGTATTATAATATCGTCTACTTTAATAGATCTAGTAATTTATTATTATATTTATATATTAGTATAATATTATTAAGAAGAGATAAAAGTATTATAAAGAGAAAATTAAAAGCCTTTATAATATACTCTAAGTTAGATAATTAGCCTTACTACTACTTTAACTAGACTTTATATACCTCTACTAGTCTAAGATTAATAATTATATTTATTTAAAAAACTAGATAATAAAAGTACAAGGGTTCGCTTATCTAAATAGGAAAATAGTAATATAGTACCTCTTTATAGAAGAGTAGCTTAAAGATTCTTAAAATAGGAATATAGTACTATATAAATAACTATAACGTAAAAAGATATATATAGACTTTAGTAGTCTTTCTATTAAAAAGAGAGAGGCCTTACTTTTAGAATAGTCTTTATAATACCCTTATATATTTCCTCTTTATATATCTTATAATACCTAAGAGCTCGATTTCTTAGACCTCTCTAACTCCTCTCTAGAATCTAATAGTTAAATATTATTCTAATTCTAATTAATTAGAGAATCTACTTTCGTTCTTTACTAGAGTTTTCTTATAAATCATACTTTATAACTTATAGAAAGTTCTTAGTAGTATCGAAGTTATAGAGAATCTTAATTAAGTTATAGTATAAATAGAGTATGTAGTTCTAATAAGTATATCTTTTAGTTGTTACTAGCTATGCCTAATATTAAAGTCCCCTTATTACTACTAAGCTAGAAACTAGAAAACAACTAAATCTAATAATATAATAAATACTAGATAGTAAAGAAGAGAAGTAGAGTATATATTTAAGGTCTTAAGAAGAAACCCTAAAAGAAAGAGAAATATAGAGGCTAAGAGAGTAATAAAGACTAGCTTATAGAATTCTAACTAGAGTATTATATATAACCTATTTAATAGTTTAGTATTAGAGTTAGTTAATAATTTTAAGATAATTAGAAAAAGACATAAAGGTTATGATATTATATATTATATTATAAGATAAGATGTTCTAGCTTAATATACTAGGTAGAAATTTAGTATTAGAGTAGTAAGAGTTCTAAGTTAAGGCTCTAATATCTAGAAAGGCGTAGGAGAGGCTTAAGAGAGGACTACTAAGGGATATAGGAATTCGTAACTAGCGAATAGTTAACTAACTCTCTACTACTCCTTCTATTATTTATCTAAGACTTAAGAAATCGATTATATTATTCTAAAAGGCTTAAATAATTAAGATTTTAATATGTTTATTATTCTAAAGAAGTTAAAATAATTATAGAAGTATAAGTACTTTAAGAATATAGTTACGAATTCCTATAGCCTCTAGTAGAACTAGAAATTTATCCCCTCTATTTAGAATAAAACTATAATATAGTAATTAAAATAGATATAACTTTATTATATTATTAAATAGTAAGGCTAGATTTATCTAAGCTCTTTTATATATACTATTATAGTAATAGTAGGGTAGGGTTTAGGAAATTCTAATACTTTTACTACTTCTCGAACTCCTACTTATAAACTTAATACTCTACTATTATACTATTATCTCTTTAATATGTCTTTTAGCTTTAGCTATAATCCTAATTCATCGTCTATTATATAAGACTTATAAGCTTAGAGACCGGCCTAGGTTTAGTATTTATATAGCCTCTTACTAAACTTCTGCTTATTTACTTACTAATAATAGTTACCTCTCCTACTTAACCTACTAACGATATTACAGTGTTTATAAAAGGTTCTTACTATTACTTATATCTAATTACTAAGCCTAAGTATTTAATAAATCCTAGTAATTATAAAATTAGGATATTTAAAGATTAGGTGTTTTATAGATAGGTAAAGACCTGCGACGCGCGTCTACTAAGGTTTCTCTTAGATATAGGTCTATATATTAAATACTAAGTTAATTATTATATTAAAATAGAAATATTAAAGAGATATACTAGTATACTAGAGAAGTTCTTTATATACTTAGATAGTGTAATCTAATAGAAAATTAGCCTAGCTTATAAGTATTATCCTTCTTTAAGTAGTAATAGTCTAGAATTGATACTACTAAAAGATAGAAGTAATAGCTTAGAGTTTAAGTTTAAATTTTAAACTAGCTAGATATAATTAGGAGAAGAAGTAAGCTTAACTAGTAATAGGTTAGACTAATTAAGCTTTTTTCTAAATAATAGAGTAATATATATATGCTAGAAGATAGATTAGATTTAGGAGGGAGGGTTTCTAGTTAAATAAGGAATATTTTATTCTTTAAGATAAAATATATTCCTATAAAACCTAAGCCCTTTTCCTCTATAGTATATAGTGTTTATAGTACTTCTAAGTATCTTTAAAGTAGTATATAAGGTTAGAATTTTTTTATATATATAATATATTCTTAAAATATAAAATTACTACTTTAAAGACCTAAGAGAAGGGAAAACTCCGCTGTTATAAAGTCGCTGTCTAGAAATATTTATAATTCTTTAAGATAGTGCTAGAGAATAAAATAAGATAAAAATACTAAGCTAATAAAGGGAGATATAGGTATAATTATCTAGATAAGAAAATAAAGTATTAAATAATAAAGAATTATAAGACGTATAGAATAAATAGAGTTCTAAGAACTACTATTTACTCTATAATCTTTTAACGCTTACTCCCTCTTATAGCTAGTAGTCTAGAACGTTTTAAAGGCGTCGTTGTTATATTATTATTAAGTTCCTTAATAATACTACTTCTATTACTTTAATAGCTTTTATAACTTTCATAGCTTTTATTACTTCTACTACTTCTATTATTAATTATATTAGAAGTGTTATATAGTTATTAAATTTTATACTTATTATCTAAAAAGCTTTAAACGTCTTTACTCTCTAATATAATACTAAGATAACGTTATAGTTTATATATTTCTAACCTTACTATTTTATAAGTATTTAAGCAGAGAATTAATTTAATATTATAATATACTTTATGCTCTATCTTGTTTTTAGTATTAGCTTTAATCTTTTACTAAGCTTTTTTCTTTTCTCTATTACTAGTATTAGAGTTAATAAAAGGCTCTTACTTCTCTATCTATATCGCTTATAAGAAGATAAGTTATATAGATATAGATAGTAGATTAAGATAATAATAATAAGTAAGGTCTTAGTAGAGGCGTATTCTCTAGTTCTTAAATCTATATCTAACCTTTACTACTAAAAGTTTATAAATAGTTGTATTATACTTAGGGTTTATAAAGCTAAGCTTATTAAGAAGTAACTAGAATCGAGTCTAAGTAGCTAGGTCCTTCGAGGTCTTCGAGTTCTTACCCTTAGTTGATTTATTACTTATATTCTTAGCCCTCTCTAAACGAGTCGAAGCCCCTTATATAAGGTATTATAATATTTTATAGAGATATAATAAGCTAAGATCCTATTATTAATTACGTAGGATTAGTAATAGCTTTATACTATTAATCTTATATAAGCTTTCGTCTACTAGAAACCTAAATTCTTCTAGGCTAAGTTAAAGCAAATCCTTCTCTAAGATATCTTTATAAGAGACAGAATACTAGTTTTATGCTAGAGTAACTAGTTTTATAATAAGAATACTAAAATTTAACTCCTCTATATTAGGCGATTCTTTAGTAAAAGGCGATTTAGAGGTAATAGAGCACTTATAGATTTCGTACTCGAGATAATATAGGTTAGACGAGGGTAGATAAAGTTAGAAGGTTTTATATTAAGTAGACTACTTTATACTAGCTACTAACTTCTACTTATATTTTAACATTTTAACTATAAAATAAAAAACATTAGTATTATAATAGCTATAATAAGATATAGGAGGTAGATAAACTAATGTAAAGAGAATAGTATACCTATAGTAGATAAGAGACTATAAATAGGCTTGCTATAGCGAGGCTACTAGGAATACTATAATAAGCTACGCTATATACTATAATTATATAATAAGTATAGAATAGAAACAGAGAAAGGAAAGGAATAATAAGGAGGTAGAGAAAAAGAAGAAGAAGTTATAAGTTTAGTAGAGAAGAAGGCTCTATAAGAGTAATAAGAAGGCTATTATTTCTAGAGTTATCTAGAGTTCGAACCCTATATTATAGATAAGTTTTAGTATTATTCCGTTATTCGAGCAGAGGATCGGTCTATATATATAAGGCTAGTAGGCAGTATATACTAAAAGTAGCACTATTACTTATAGAATAATACTAATAACTTAATAAGAAAACTAGTTATATTTTTATACTAACGTTATTAGTCTAAAAGAGTTATAAGTAGTAGAAATATTTATTATAATAAAAATAAGTATAAATCTAATTCTAGATAATAAAAAGCTATAGAAAATAACTTAATATAATATTTTAAAAAGAAGTACTTTTAGTAAGAG
>LLCB01000725.1:0-10814 GCA_001414345.1 Hymenoscyphus infarciens | reverse complement strand
CTACTAGTAGACTATCTACTAGTAATTTTATAATATATATTAATATATATTTAGTCTTTATTCTTCTTACTTTAGTAATTATCTATCTACTAATATAATATATTAATATATATATTTAGTATTTCTTTTTCTTAAATTATATATTTCTAGTTTACTATTAAGAGCTCTAGAATTATATTATATTAATAATTCGTTTTATAATATTCTTAGAGTCTATTTAGTATGTCTATAATTTAATTTATATATATAAGATTTATATATAAGTAGTAAGTTAAAAAAGACTTATATATATCTATTTATATTATTTATTTTTTATAAATAAAATTACTTACTATTTAGTCTATTATATATATATTAGTATATATAATTATAGAAGAGTCTAACTTTAGAGAGTTTTAAGAATCTTTATATCTATTAAAAATATAAAGATTAAGATATTAAAAGAGTATATTATTTAATTTTAGTAGTATATATCTTTATATATATAATTAAAAGAAGTAGAAGTAAAAGTATATACTAATATATATACTAGTTAAACGTTAATATATATTATAATATATTTATATATATTATATATATTATATTCTTATTTTTTATAGTAGAATATTATAAACGAACTAATATATATAAGCTAAATAGGCTCTTATAAAATTCTTATAAAAAGAGATATATATACTACTATTTTAGTTTTTTAAGGACTATATACTACTTCTTTAAATCTTTAATTATTTCTTATTATAGATCTATTAAATATAAAATAACTTTTATAAATCCTTTAAATAAATCTATAAGAGTACTACTACTAGCTTTTAACCTTCTATATAACTTATCTATTAAATATAAAAGATATATAATTAAAAACCTAATTTACCTTCTTAATATACGTTCTTTTATTTTATTCTAAATTATAATATACTAGGTATATTAGTATTTTACTATTTATAAATAAAATCTTATTTCTTTAATAGAGTACCTTTTAACCTAATTCTCTATATTTTCTATACTCTTTATTCTTATTACTTAGCTATATATTATTTAAGATACTTTATTAGATCTTATTATAGACTACTCTAGAATCTGTCTTTTCTTAGTAACTAACTTTAAAATAAGTAAATCTTAGCTATAATATATATAAGTTAATACCTAGAAAAGAAGCTCTAAGAACTTAAGTTAAAGACTTTATTCTTTAATTTATAATCTACTACTATTAGAAAGTAATAGGTTTTCTAACTTTTATAGATATTCTTTTATAATATTTATAGAAAAGACTCTAATAACTAACTATAAAGATATTATATTTTAAGAGTAAGTATTCTAAGTAATCTAAGTATACTTTAGGATAAAAAGAGTAATCTAACTAATTAGCTAGAGAAGGCGGATATTAAAGAAGATATCTTACCTAATATAGAAAGGAAACCTTATTTTTATCTTTTACGTTTTAGTTAAGTATAATTAGGATAGTAGTATTAAGAGAGTCTAGAGGTAGGTCTTTAAAGGTCTAAATACTCTCTATAATAGAGTTATATAACCTATTCTAGTAAGTATAGTATTTTCCTTACTTCTCTAATAATTAACTATTATTTATATATACTTATAAAGACTACTAACTAGAGAATATAAAAGAAGGATAAAGGTATATAATAGATTTCTTATAGTATTAAAGAGCTATGGTTTTACTATAATATTAAAATTAGCTTAATTCTAAAGATAAACATAGTATATAAAGTAACTAATATAAACCTTTAAGCTTTAGTACTTATAACTTACTTAAATAATAAAGTAAAAAGGCTATAAGTTATACTATTTTATAACTTCTTAGTATTCTAGTTATAGACTATAGATAAGTAGTCTAGTAGCTTTAACTAGTTAATACTATAAGAGGGTATAGATTAGTAAGAGTAGTATTTAAGCTTTATAAGAATATAATAGTTATATAAGAGCTATTTTATATATAAAATCGTCTATTTAAAAGAATAAACATATAGCCTTAGATTTGTATTAATTATAGCTTATATCCTAGTAGAGATAGTAGAATAAGAGTAAGTCTTATAAGGTATTATAATATTAAGTTTATTCTATAACTTATAGGTATAGTAGGTATTATATTAGATAGATTCTATAAGAGAAGACCTAAGAGGAACTTAGATAATAAGTAAGTATTATATAGTAAATTAGTAACTATAACTTATAATAAATAAAGTAGAGTTAAAGTAATTACCTATTTCTTCTTAACTCTCTTCTTTTTCCTAAAGTATCTCTCTCTACCTCTTACTCTACTTTAAAGTACTATTTAAGCTAATAATTATCTTATAGTAGTAAAAGTACTACTACGGAATCGAAATATAAACCTAGTAGACTAGTAATATTACTTAGGCTATATATATATAGTAATTGATTTAAACTAAGGATATTACTTAAGCTTTTAGTAAGAAATAGGAAATAATAGAAATATATATAATATAGTAGAGTCCTAGTAGATACTAGAAGAGGTGTAGCTATTTAGTATAGATATTAAAGCTTTTAACTAGTATAAGATAGTCTTAAATATAGTAGCTTAAGTTTAGGGATTTAATAATACTATAATCTAGACTTTAAATATAATAGATATACTAGAGCTTTCTAATAGTATGTTTATAAATACTAATATTATAGAATAACCTTAAATATTATAGATTACTAGAGCTCTTAGAGTTTAAAAACTATAGTATACTCTTAATTATATAAGATAGTTTAATAACTACTAGATAACTTTAATTATAGAGAATTAATACTATCTATAATTAATACTAGAGTATTTAAGATTAGAAAAGGAGGCAGAGTAGCTAGATTAATACTATAAGTTTATTAGGTTTAGTAGCTATTATTACTAAGATACGATTTAATACTAGAGCTTTTAGAGTTTAATAGATAATAGTATAACTTATATTTAAAAGCTACTAGAGTTCTCGAGGGTTTAACTAGTACTATAGCTTAATCTTAAATATACTAAATTAATACTATAGATTTAATAGTTTTAACTAGTACTCTAGGTCTATAATATAATACTAGAGCTCTAAGCTTAACTAAAAAATATAATCTAATATTTAGAGATTAATACTATACTTCTTATAATTTAACTAATACTAAAAGCTAGAGAGAGTCTCTAAAACTAGAATTTTATAGTAACTTTAAAAGTAGCTAAGCACTTTACTTTATATTATACGGTTTAGCTAAGTATATTTACTCTTCTCTTATATTTAGTTACTAACTAAGGATATATAATATATAGAAACTATTATAAAGAACTACTTACTTATCTTAAAACTATAAAAAGATATACCTAGCTATTAGGTTTAATTAGTAATATCTTTAACTTATTTTAGAGACTAGATAATAATATAGAGAGAGTAGGCTTTTTATAGATTTCTTAACTAGTATTTTAAAATCTATATTATTAAAAATATTTAGAAAGTAATAGCTTTCTAAGAACTACTTTCTAGAATAATAAATTTTCTTAAGATAAAGTAAGTATTAAAAATCAAATTAAGTATAAAGACTTTTACTTTTATAGTTTTAGTTATTATAATAGCTCTTACCTACTTATAAAAGCTAAGATAAGAAGATATATAAGAGCTACTACTTTACCTACTATCTCTAATTATAATAAACCGAGTCTATTATTATATTAGGTTTAGTTTATATATTTATAAGAGACTACTTTAAAAAACCTTTATACTTTTATACTCTTATTAACCTATTTACTAGCCTTACCTTTAATAGTTTATTATGTTTTTAGATAAGTACTTATTTAGGTTTTTTACTTATAAGCCTACTCTTTTATATTACTATTATTACTCTTTATTTTCTTACTAGCCTTTACTCTTACTCTTAGTTACTAACTCTTTATAATTACTAGTTATCTTCTTATCTAATAATTATTATTAGTTTACTACTTATTAGATTTATATATAAGATATCTACTATATTATACTAAACTTATATACTATCTTTATAATATTATAATATATACTATATACTTTAAAAGAATAAGATAAGAAATTTAAACGTCTTAGGAAGTTTATTAGAATATAGGTTAATTATAAGAATAGAAGAGATATAGTTATTATCTTAAAATCTTATATAAGTAGTAGTAAGTTTCGTTTAATATATAAGGAAATAATAAGATTATAGATTAAACTTTAGAATATAGGATTAGATAGTATTTATCTTATTCTACTTAATCTTATAAATACTAGATAACTTATAAAAAAGAACTATACTAGAAAGAGTATTATAGTTAATAAACTAATTAATCCTTCTAGATAGTTAATAAGTTATGTATAAAATATTAATAATACTAGGAAACTCTTAATACTATATATAGCCTTTTAGTTACTTATATATAAGTAACTAATACTATAAGTAGACGATAATAAGATAGAAGAATTAAAAGCTAATATTAATAATAAGAGTAATAGTAATATAGATTTAAGAGAACTTATAAGTAAGAAAGATCTCTAAACTAGAAAGAATTAAGGTATAAAAAATTAAAATATAATAATATTATAAAGTAATAACTCTTTTAATAATCCTTAGTTAGTAAAACATAAATTAACTAGTAATAATAAGCTTTATAGTATATCTTATAGTAATTATAAGCCTTTAAGTATCTCTAATAAGGAAGCTAGTACTACTATATCATAGACTAGTAGAGTAATAGAAACCTTTATTTTAGATAGTAGAAGCGACTTAGATAATAATTCTAATATTAATTCTATCCTATAATCTAAGGTTATCTTATAGACGGTTCTTAGAGGTTTCCTTTCTAGGATTCTTATAACTATATTCTTAAAATACTTAAAGAACTTTTAGATAATTTAGTAAATTAGTTCTAAGAGTTTTAGAATATATATAAATATAATTAATATAACTATTATTAATAATAGTTAAGCTATCTTAGTATATATTAATAAGATAAGAGGACATAGTAAGTTAGTAGATATATATATCTTCTTTAAAGAAGTAAAGACTAGAGTATATTAAGACTTATAAACTAGAGAAGCTTACCTCTCTTTTAGAATAATATAATAAGTAATAGTAGAAATATAAGTAATAATCTTATATAGAATTAGTAGATTTTAAGTTAAGAAGGATTAGAAGGAATAAATATAAGTTTTATAAACCTTAGTTCTATTAATTCTTCTCTAATTACTTTTAGAGTATATCTTATACTTATTATTAATACTATAATATTTTTTTTTAGAATAACTATAACTAGGTAATACTAGAATTACCTATAAGTAAGGTAAAAGTAAGACTTACTTAGGATTCTCTCTTTTCTTAATATTAAGTAGTTTAAAGAGTATAATTTAGCTACTTTAACTAGATGTAATAATTTAACTAATATTATTATTATAATTATTATTAAAGAGCTTAAAAGGTATAGTATTAAGAAAGATAATAATATAGCTAAGAAGACTAATACTTAAGATAATAATACTAATAAGAGTTCTTTAAATAATATAGATAAGAGTAAAATAGATACTTCTAGGCCTTCTAGGTCTAGAAAAAGGAAATATCTATTTAGAAAGAGGCTAGAAACTAATAAGAAAAAAAAGAGTAGAATATTATAGAAGTAAACTTATAAAGCTACTATAAGTTTAATTCTTATTTTATTAATAGAGCTTCTTTAAACTAACTAAATAATATAGACTATTAAAGACTTAGATAACTCTAGTAAGGTTAAGCTAAGAGCTTTATAATAGTAGCTTTATAATAGAGAAGATAATAATACTTAGGTAGGAATCCTTAATAATACTTCTAATAAGAAGACTAGTAAAGAGGCTGAAAACGATACTATACTAGCTCTATAATCCTAAGCTAATAAAGATAAACGTTATAAATAATAAGTTACTTAACTAAGAAAAGAGATAGAATTAGTATAATAATCTATACTTATAACTTATAAAGGTTAAGGCTTAATATAGAGTCGAGGCTTAATATAGAGTTAAGGCTTAATATAGAGTTAAGGCTTAATATAAAGTCGAGGTATAGATTATAGTACCTCTGCTTAAAATAGAATAACTAAACGTTTAAAGAATTAAGAAGATAAACTAGATAAACTAGTATAGTACTATTTATATAACTTTATACTTATAACTTTAGAGAGAGGAGAGAGAGAAGAGAGAAGAGTATATTTTAAGAATATAATATACTAGAGTTAAGCTAGATATAGTATATAAATAGGTTTACTAGAGAACTTTAATCCTTATTTAAACCTAGCTTTTAAGATAAAGATACTTTTAAGTAAAATCTTAATAAAAGAGTTTCTTTTAAAGTTTAAAAGTTAAATTTTTTTAGCTTAGAAGAGCTAAGATATAAGAGAGCTAGATATAGTATATAGATACGTTTAATAGGTAAATTTAATATTACTCTAATACTAAGTTAAAAGATAGTAAGTAATATAAAGATTTTAAATAACTATAATATAATATATTTTCTTAATAAGGAATTAATTTATACTTATATATCTAACTTAACTAATTTCCTTTAAAACTACTTTTAGCTATCTTATAAAAAAAATCCCTCTAGCTAATATAAATATAATAAAGTACTTAAAGTCTTTAGAGGTTTCTTCTATTATAAGATTATTTATTTAAATTTAAGATACTTAGAAGTCTATAAATTATTATTAACTACTTAAATAAAAGAGGTTAGTATAATAAGCTAGTACTAGAAATTATTACTATCTTAGATAATAATTTAAAGAAGTATACTTACCTATTATAGTAAGGATTTCTTTAGTACTTATTAAGCTTAATAAACCTACTTAAGATACTTACTCTTATTAATTATCTAACTATTTCTAGATATTATACCTCTTATAAGTAAGGTTAATATAGGATTTAATAGTATTAAGTTATTTAGCTATTATAATATAGGTATTAGACTAAAGGATTAATTCTATATTATAAAATACTTTAAACTTCTACTTATCTTATGCTTTTTACTATACTTTAAGTAATAACTTATACTTTACTATCTTAATAAGATTTAAATATATAAAAAGATCTCTTTTAAGAGTCTATTAAGCCTAAGAGAATATATAATATAGGTTTAAAGAAGGAGGAGTAAGGTAGTGATAATAAGCTAGCTCTTATTATAAGTAGGTCTTTTAGTTCTTAAATCTATTATAGACTTTAATATCTAGAACCTCTTAAATTATTATATTATAATATAAGTTAGTAAAACTAAGATCTTTAAGAAGACTAAGGAATTACTTCTAAGTATTAAAACCTAACTTACTTTTATTACTACCTTACTTTATTAAAAATCCTATCTTAACTTATACTTATTAGATTTTAGAGAAATACTCTAAAGTAAAATTAATATACTATTTATATATAATAGATAGAAGTTCTATACTAGTAATTATATATAATTCTAGGTTATTTAGAAACCTAAAGTAGTATTTCTTAAAAATAAGGAGATTCTTCTTAGTAATATCTTTATATAGTACCTAAAACTAGATATTAGTATCTTCTTCTTTAACCTAATTATAAATACTATAAAGAAGCTCTTTATTATTTAGAGATAAAAGAGTAAAAAGTCTTAGTAGCTAAATAGATAACTTATAAATACTAAGTTTTTAAGATTTAGGATTAATTAGAGGCTAGTAGTATTAAAATAAAGTATAGAGAGTAGAATAACTAGTAGCTAACTTCCTCTTATAAGATATAAGAAGTAGTGTAGTAAATAGAGCTTTTAGAGTTAGGCCTAGTAATTAATAGAGGAGTTAAGCTTACTACTTATTATTTACTTATAGTAATTTTATTAAAAGAGAGAAGTACTTAAGTAATATAGAGATATAAGGTATAAAGGCGTTTATTAAAGAGAGTATAAGAATTAGAGAATATATAGGAAATATAGAAGAGGATTAACTTAAGAGAAATTAATTCCTAGAATAGATATATTAAATAAGATAGTAGAATAAGAGTCTAAGTAGTAAGCTATAGTTTAGAAAGTTTAAGCTATTCTAGTAATATAAGTAATATATAAATAATACTAATAAAATAAGAAAGTATTCTAAAAATAGTGCTTTAAGTTAAAATTCTACTTTATACTATTTCTATCTTTACTTACTAATATACTTATTAAGGTTGCTAAGTACTAAGAAATATATAGCCTTACTTAATATACTCTCTTATACTAACTAATAGCGATACTAAGAGTCTTCTCTTCTACTTTCCTCTTATATCTTATATTTACTACCTTTATATAAGTTAAATACTAAATATAGTCTTTATTTCTAATAAGAGGAAAGCTAATATTAATTATTAGCTTAATAGATTTAATCTTATACTTTAGAGTAATCTTTTAGCTTATAGTTAGAAGATTTTAAGCTTAAGCTTATAGTAAACTTACTAGCTTTAAAAGTAATACTAGGGAATTAGAGAACAGCTTCTTATTATATAATATAATTGTTCTTAGCTATAGTAGATCTAGTATAGTATATATTATTAATAATAATTAAGTTCTTAAGTCTTTCTTAAGAGATGAACTAGGTTATAGAGATCTTAAAAGAGAGATATTAATTTACTATAAAATTTAATTAGATAATAGTAGCTTAGAATATATTCTAAGATTTTATAAGATATAGAATTTAGAACTAGTATTATATAAATATAATAAGATACTCTAATAAGCTCTATTAGTATACTAGACTAGCTCTTAAACACTTATAGCTTTATAATAGTACTAGGCTAAGAAGGCTTACTAGAGGCTAAGTTACCTATATTAGTATAATATCCTTTATAGAGATTTTAGTTACTATAATATTCTCTTAGATAAAAGATAATATCTAAAAATTTATAACTTTACTAGCTTAAGTATTAAGGATAAAGATATTTAGCTAAATACTTAGATATTATATAAAGTTTATAGTTAATACCTAGGAGATAAAGGTAAGTAACCTACTACTAAGATAGAAATCTTTACTCTTAGTTCTATTCTTTTTAAAATTTAGATATCTTATTCTCCTTTTTTATTAAAAAAGGATTCTACTATTTAATAGAAGTTTATAGCTAAGGATTTCCTACTATTAAAGATATCTAAACCTTAAATATAAGAAATAATTAAAGAGTATTAGAATAAAGAATATAAGAGTATTAATAAGATATATAATATACTAAGATATATTAAAGAAGTAATTTAAAGAAAATATAAGATAATTTAAATAGAGAATAAGATTAAAAGAGTTTAAATTACTTTATAAGGTTAACTCTACCTTCTTTTAAAAGTACTTCCTACTTTTTATAAAAAAAGATAAGTTAATCTCTAAGTAAAATAAAATAAAAAAAATTATAATTTAACTAAGTAAGTAAAAGTATAAAAAGATAAATTTAAAAGTATATAGTTTCTACCTTTTAGTAAATAACTTTATATATTATTATTAGATTAGGTTTTTACTAATAACTTTAATATTATAAGTAGCTCTAAGATAAATTAATAGTTATTACTAAAGTTATTATAAAGACCTATATTTTTATAATATATATATTATAATATAATAGCTTTAATATAACGCTTTTCCTTTATAGCTTAAGTATATACTTTATTAAAAACCTCGGTTACTCTTATAACTATAGTAATATATACTTTATTAGAGATCTATAATATATTATAGATAATATAAAGTTCTTTTATAATAGATAATAATAGAATAGTTATATTATTATTAAGAGTTTATACTATTTTATAAAGTTATTATAACTATTAGCCTTAATAATAACTAGTAGAGTTAAAAGTTATTTATTACTATAAGTATACTTCTCCTCTAAACGTCTAATTCCTATAGTTTAAACTTTACTTTATAATTATATTACTAATAATATATATATTAATAAATAGAAGAGGTATATTAGAAAAAAGACTTTATACTTATATACTACTTACTATTATATTATTAGTAAGAAAGTAGTTATTAGAATAATATAAGGTAGAATAAACTAGAGTAAGAAGAGAAGACTATTTAAATATCTCTTTAAAGTAATATAAAATATTACTATCTAAAATATAAATAATTAAACTATAAAACTAAGAATATATTCTATAAAAAGGCTAGAAAAGAAAGAAAAAAGAGAAAAAAACTAAAGATAGAGAGATATATAAAATATTAGTAGGCTTTCTACTACTAAAGTAAATAGAACAGAGATTAACTATATAAAAATATTTTAAGATTATATTTATAGGCTATCTACTAATAAAGTAGAAGAAATAGACTAAATAAATATATAGATATAGATATATTATAAGGAAATTAGTAATTTTAAAGTAATAAGGATTATAATTAAATAGTAGCGATATTAAGCTAGAAGAAGTAGCTAGATTATAGACTATATTTAGATAGATTAACTTATATAAAAAGAGATCTAAAAAGCTTCTTAGTAATTAGTTTTATAATAAAGTAAGAAGAATAAAAACTATAAAGAAATGTATATTTATATTAAGCAACTTTATAAGTAGGCTATTAGCTAGTAGAGTATTAATAGTAGAGTAAGACATATAAATAGTAAATATATTTATATATATTTAAATAAAGTATTAGTAGATAGTTTATAAAGATAAAAAGAAAAGAAAATTCTAAATATATATATCTATTTAGATAGCTTAGTAATAGATAGTCTACTAATAAAGTAAAAAGAATAATTATAAAAAATATATATTTAAGAAGAGTATTAGTAGGCTATTTACTAATTAAGTAAGAGAACTAGATACTAAATATATATATATAATTAGTTAGATATATTATTATTAAAGTCTATACTAATATAAAA
>LLCB01000724.1:0-10817 GCA_001414345.1 Hymenoscyphus infarciens | reverse complement strand
CTCTTACTAAAAGTACTTCTTTTTAAAATATTATATTAAGTTATTTTCTATAGCTTTTTATTATCTAGAATTAGATTTATACTTATTTTTATTATAATAAATATTTCTACTACTTATAACTCTTTTAGACTAATAACATTAGTATAAAAATATAACTAGTTTTCTTATTAAGTTATTAGTATTATTCTATAAGTAATAGTACTACTTTTAGTATATACCGCCTACTAGCCTTATATATATAGACTAATCCTCTGCCTAAATAACAGAATAATACTAAAACTTATCTATAATATAGGGTTCGAACTCTAGATAACTCTAGAAATAATAGCCTTCTTATTACTCCTATAGAGCCTTCTTCTCTACTAAACTTATAACTTCTTCTTCTTTTTCCCTACCTCCTTATTATTCCTTTCTTTTCTCTGTTTCTATTCTATACTTATTATATAATTATAGTATATAGCGTAGCTTATTATAGTATTCTTAGTAGCCTTACTATAACGAGCCTATTTATAGTCTCTTATCTACTATAGGTATGCTATTCTCTTTACGTTAGTTTATCTACCCTCTATATCTTATTATAGCTATTATAATACTAATGTTTTTTATTTTATAGTTAAAATATTAAAATATAAGTAAAAGTTAGTAGCTAGTATAAAGCAGTTTACTTAATATAAAACCTTTTAACTTTATCTACCTCTATCTAACCTATATTACTTTAAGTATGAAATCTATAAGTACTCTATTACTTCTAAATCGCCTTTTACTAAAGAATTACTTAATATAAAGGAGTTAAATTTTAGTATTCTTATTATAAAACTAGTTACTCTAGTATAAAACTAGTATTCTATCTCTTATAAAGATATTTTAGAAAAGGATTTACTTTAACTTAGCCTAGAAGAATTTAGATTCTTGATAAATAAAAGCTTATATAAGATTAATAATATAAAGCTATTACTAATCCTATATAATTAATAATAGGATCTTAGCTTATTATATCTCTATAAAATATTATAATACCTTATATAAAGGGCTTTAACTTATTTAAAAAGGGCTAAGAATATAAGTAATAAATTAACTAAGAGTAAGAACTCGAAGACCTTAAAAGACCTAGCTACCTAAGCTCGATTCTAGTTACTTCTTAATAAGCTTAGCTTTATAAACCCTAAGTATAATATAACTATTTATAAACTTTTAGTAGTAAAGGTTAGATATAGATTTAAGAACTAGAGAACACGTCTCTACTAAGACCTTACTTATTATTGTTATCCTAATCTATTATCTATGTTTATATAACTTATCTTCTTATAGATAATATAGATAGAGAAGTAAGAGCCTTTTATTAACTCTAATACTAGTAATAGAGAAAAGGAAAAAGCTTAATAAAAGATTAAAGCTAATATTAAAGATAAAATAGAGTATAAAGTATATTATAATACTAAATTAATTCTCTACTTAAATACTTATAAAATAGTAAGGTTAGAAATATATAAACTATAGTATTATCTTAGTATTATATTAGAAAGTAAAGACGTTTAGAGCTTTTTAGATAATAAGTATAAAATTTAATAACTATATAATACTTCTAATATAATTAATAATAGAAGTAGTAGAAGTAATAAAAGCTATAAAAGTTATAAAAGCTATTAGAGTAATAAGAGTAGTATTACTAAGAAACCTAATAATAATATAATAATAACGTCTTTAAAACGCCTTAAGCTACTAGCTATAAGAGAGAGTAAGTACTAAAAGATTATAAAGTAAATAGTAGTTCTTAGAACTCTATTTATTCTATACGTCTTATAATCCTCTATTATTTAATACTTTATTTTCTTATCTAGATAATTATACCTATATCTCTCTTTATTAGCTTAGTATTTTTATCTTATTTTATTCTCTAATACTACCTTAAAGAATTATAAATATTTCTAAGCAACGACTTTATAATAGTAGAGTTTTCCCTTCTCTTAGGTCTTTAGAGTAGTAATTTTATATTTTAAGAATATATTATATATATAAAAAGATTCTAACTTTATATACTACTCTAAAGACACTTAGAAGTACTATAGATACTATATACTATAAGAGAAAAGGGCTTAGGTTTTATAAGAATATATTTCGTCTTAAAAAATAAAATATTCTTTATTTAACTAGAAACCCTCTCTTCTAAATCTAATCTATCTCTTAATATATATACATTACTCTATTATTTAGAAAAAAGCCTAGTTAGTCTAACTTATTACTAGTTAAGCTTACTCCTTCTTCTAATTATATCTAGCTAGTTTAAAATTTAAACTTAAACTCTAAGCTATTACTTCTATCTTTTAGTAGTATTAATTCTAGACTATTACTACTTAAAAGGGGATAATACCTATAAGCTAGGCTGATTTTCTATTAGATTATACTATCTAAGTATATAAAGAACTCTTCTAATATACTAGTATATCCTTTTAATATTTCTATTTTAATATAATAATCAACCTAGTATTTAATATATAAACCTATATCTAAGAGAAACCTTAATAGACACGCGTCGTAGGTCTTTACCTATCTATAAAACACCTAATCCTTAAATATCTTAATTTCATAATTACTAGGATTTATTAAATACTTAAGCTTAGTAATTAGATATAGGTAATAGTAAGAACCTTTTATAAATACTATAATATTATTAGTAAGTTAAGTAAGAGAGGTAACTATTATTAGTAAATAAATGAGTAGAAGTTTAGTAAGAGGCTATATAAATACTAAACCTAGGCTAGTCTCTAGGCTTATAAGTCTTATATAATAGATAATAAATTAAGATTATAGCTAAAGCTAAAAGATATATTAAAAAGATAATAGCATAATAATAGAGTATTAAGTTTATAAGTAAGAGTTTAAAAAGTAGTAAAAGTATTAGAATTTCTTAAACTCTACTCTACTATTACTATAATAGTATATATAAAAGAGCTTAAATAAATCTAGCTCTACTATTTAATAATATAATAAAGTTATATCTATTTTAATTACTATATTATAGTTTTATTCTAAATAGAGAGAATAAATTTCTAGTTCTACTAGAAGCTATAGGAATTTATAACTATATTCTTAAAATACTTATACTTTTATAATTATTCTAACTTCTTTAAAATAATAAATATATTAAAATCTTAATTATTTAAACCTTTTAAAATAATATAATCGATTTCTTAAGTTTTAGATAAATAATAGAAGAAGTAGTAGAGAGTTAGTTAACTATTTACTAGTTACGAATTCCTATATTCTCTAATAGTTCTCTCTTAAGCCTCTTCTACGCCTTTTTAGATATTAGAGCTTTAACTTAGAACTTCTACTACTCTAATATTAAATTTCTACTTAGTATATTAAGCTAGAATACTCTATCTTATAATATAATATATAATATTATAACTTTTATACCTTTTTCTAATTATCTTAAAATTACTAACTAACTTTAATACTAAACTATTAAATAAGTTATATATAATACTCTAGTTAGAATCCTATAAGCTAGTCTTTGTTACTCTCTTAGCCTCTATATTTCTCTTTCTTTTAAGGTTTCTTTCTAAGACTTTAAATATATACTCTACTTCTCTTCTTTACTACCTAGTGTTTATTATATTATTAGATTTAGTTGTTTTCTAGTTTCTAACTTAGTAGTAATAAGGGGACTTTAGTATTAGATATAACTAGTAATAACTAAAAGATATACTTATTAGAACTATATACCCTGTTTATACTATAACTTAATTAAGATTCTCTATAACTTCGATATTACTAAGAACTTTCTATAAGTTATAAAGTATAATTTATAAGAAAACTCTAGTAAAAAACGAAAGTAGATTCTCTAATTAATTAGAATTAGAATAATATTTAACTATTAGATTTTAGAGAGAAGTTAAAGAGGTCTAAGAAATTAAGCTTCTAAGTATTATAGAATATATAAGAAGGAAATATATAAAAGTATTATAAAGACTATTCTAAAAGTAAGGCCTCTCTCTTCTTAATAAGAAGACTACTAAAGTCTATATATACCTTTTTATATTATAATTATTTATATAGTACTATATTCTTATCTTAAGAATCTTTAAGCTACTTCTTTATAGAGAGGTACTATACTACTATTTTCTTATTTAGATAAGTAAACTCTTATACTTTTATTATCTAGCCTTTTAAATAAATATAATTATTAATCTTAGACTAGTAGAGACGTATAAAGTCTAGTTAAAGTAGTAGTAAAGCTAATTATCTAACTTAAAGTATATTATAAAAGCTTTTAATTTTCTCTCTATAATACTTTTATCTTTTCTTAATAATATTATACTAATATATAAATATAATAATAAATTACTAGATCTATTAGAGTAGATAATATTATAATACCTATATTATTTCTAACTAAGAGAACCTATTAACTTTAAGTAATTCTATATATTATTTATAAAGAGTATAATACTAGTCTAGTAAACCTCGACTATATTAATTCTCTAATTTAATCTCTAGTCTTATATACTAGTATTAAATAAAGGTATATAGTATAGAATATATTTATATAGTTTATAAAGAGCACTCTAAACGTTATTAGAATATTTTCTTTAGTATTCTTAATAATAGGAGAGTATAAGTGTTAAGATATTATAAAGTAATATTAAAGCTATATACTCTTAGTATATAAGAAGTAAGTTAATAGAAAGAAGAGAATAGTTTAGATTATTACTAAATAGATACTTTTAATTATTAATATATATTTTTATAAACTAACTAATAAAAAGAGCCTCTAGTTACTTAAATTTAAAAGTAATTAGAGATCTATTTATAAAGATCTATTTATATAAAAAAGAAAAAGATAAGATAAGAAATATACTTTACTATTCCTATAATACTAGCTAATATAATACTTTAGCTTAAAGTATTATATATAGAGATATATCTACTTCTCTTCCTTTACTTTAACTTATGATAGCTTATTTACTTCTTCTAATATCTCTATTAGTACCTTAGACGTCTTTTATTTCCTAATTATGTTTTCTATAGTTGGCGAGAGTAGGTTCTAACTAAAGAAAGCTTTTTTTAGTTTTTTATAAAACTTAAAAAAGTATAAATAGCTCTCTAATATTAATAATATAATAATTAATAGATAAGTTACTACTATTAGAGTACTCTAGATACTTAAGTTTTTTAAGAAAGTTATTTAAATTTCTAATAGAATACTACTTAATAAAGAGGGTTTTATAGTTTAAATATAAGATAAAAGGTCTAAGAGTATATTAGAGAATAAAAAGAGAGATCTAAAGTAATATATTAGCTAAGAGTAACTAAAAAGAAGAGATTCTTATTTTTAGCTTAAGTATATAATTAGTCTTCTTAGCTTACTAAGCTATTATAATAAGAGTAATAGTATAGAGAGGATTTAGACTATTCTTAAATTTCTAAGCTACTTATATTATAAAGTTCTTATTCTACTAACTATAAAATACCTAGTATAAAGATATTACCTAGGTTTTATTAATAAATACTTATATATATATTTAAGAAGCTTAAGAGTTATAAGATACTAAAGAGAGAGAAAGGCTAATAGTTATATAGTAAAACTTAAATAGAAGATAAGAACTATAATTAATATTAGATTAAATTAAAACTAGAAGATAGAAAACTAACTATAGAGAACTCTAATTAGTAATTACTATAGATATAGCTTTAAAGAGAGTTTATATTACTTAGTCTCTAGATCTATTCCTAACTTATATATAGAGTAGGTTATAAGTCGATTAGATACGCTTCTATTTTATACTACTCTAAAGAGAGATTTACTATATAATTTCGTCTAAGAATACCTTATAGGTTAAAGAGAGAGTAATTAGCTAGAGATAGTATTTAAGAAGTAGTAAGTAGCTATTACTATCTTTCTACTTAAGAGAGTAGGTATATAGGTTTTAATATATAAAGAGTATTAAAAGGAGTAATTTATATACTTTATCCCTAGTAGTATTATTCTCTTAAGATAATTCGTCTTTAAAAGGTGTTAGGTCTTTAAAGGACTTTAGGTTATTAAAAGATATTAGGTCTTTAAAGAATATTAGGTTATTAAGTATATTATAATATAAAGAGTACTTATAAGTTAATAGTAGATTATATAGATTTATTACTATAAAGGTTAAAAGAAGAGCGCTAAATAAAAGGTTAAAGAATTATAAGAATAAAGAAAAGCACGGTTTAATAAAGAAGAACGTTTAAAGGCGCCTTATATAATAATTACGTTAGTAAGGTTACTTCTAAGTCTAACTTCCTAAGTACTAACTTTACTAACTATAGTACTAATTTTAAGCTAGCTTAACTCTATATACTCTCTAAATATTAAATATCTTTAAATATCTTCTAATATCTTCTAATACCTCCTCTCTAAATCGAAATCTAAAAGTTAGTATATATACGCCTCTACTTTCCTTATCCATAATAATTACTAAGCTAATAAATAGCTCTTACAAATTAGTAGCTATTAAAATACTACTACTACTCTATACTATACTCTTTCTATACTATCGCTCTTATTAATATATACTATTACTATTATAGCTCTAAGCCTACTAAGTATAGAATTAAGACTTATTACTCTTCTATAACTCTAGGTATTTATAGTATAAAAGAGTAGAGGGTTTAGTAAGTAAAGAGTAATAGAAATCCTACTATCTATTCTACTAGTGTTTTTAAAAATAATACTACTTTAAGAGGTTATCTTAAAATATATTAAATGTTTTTTATCTTAGGTATACTAGTCTAATTAGCCTATAAGTTTTAGAGAATAACTATTTCTTCTCTTAGTTTATATATATAGCTTAGAAAGAGTAATTTTATTACTATAAATATTATAAATAAAGATAATATTAGCTACTTATTATTAATAATATTAGTAGAATAGCTAATATATAAACTAGATAGTCTCTAAGTTTAAACTTAAGTAATATATATTCTCTCTTTCTATTTCTTTAATATTACTAATTAAATTATAATAGGAATTTTTATATTATAGTTATTATAATTCTACTATAATTTATAGTTTAATAATCTTAAAGAGATATATACTTAAATTATATAAGTTTATAAAGAAATATAGGTTAAGAGATCTAATAAGACTAAAGAGTTATATGTTTAAATTATAGTATAGAGGTTTATAAATAGTATTTATAAAGCTATATTTTTAATAGCTTACTTTTAGTCTAAATTTTCTCTTACTACCTAGAAGCTAGCCTTTATTACTTTAATTTAGCTAGAGTATCTAGTATTATATTAAGCTACTATATATTTTAGGCTAATAGCTTCTTAACTATAAGAAGTAGTAGTATACTTACTTTAGTAGGTTCTAATACTTATTATATAAAAATAAGTAGTAGATAAAAAATACTATACTACTATCTTTTTTACTTAAAAGCTTTAATATATTTAAAGACTCGATATTTAGTTTATATTCTCTACTTATTTAAAAGCACGACGGTTACTATACTCTTAAACACCTACTCTTTTATACTTTTTTATATCTTAGAACTCTAGTTCTCTAATTAAAAAAATAAAAGAAGAAAACGAATTAGTTATCTTAAACTTTTTTATTTTATATAAAGTACTATAAGTTAGGTTATTCCTACCCCTGCCTCGCTCCTTCTAAACCTTACCTTCTTTTACTCTTTACTTACCCTTTACTTACTTTTAATATACCTATAGTAGAAAATATCTAGAAAGCTAATATTATACTCTTTTAGAAAAGTTATCTCTTTATTTAGTATATTGCTCCTTTATACCTAAGTAGATAGTTATTACTCTCTCTCTTACTCTTAGCTCTTATCTCTTACTTATTCTTAATATATCTTTCTTATAAAACTATATTATAATAATTTATAATCTACTTTATCTATAATCTTTGAACTCTTATATCTTACTTATTATTAATACGCTTTCTAATAAAACTAATTTAAAAATATATAATTATAAGATATTACTAACTATATCTAATTTCTTTATATTCTATAATAATACTACTAAAATAGATAAAGAGTATAGAATAATAACGCTTTTTAACCTTTACTATATATATAAAGGAGGGCTAAAAGTTAGACTAGAGATAGAAGATCTTTATAAGGCATTTATAAAGATAATAAAAGAAGCTAACTAGCTACCTCTCTATAATTTACCTTTTAAACTAAACCTTTATACTATTTCTAGTAGCTATTATAATCTCTATTATATATACGTGTTTTATTTTATAAATAGTATAGCTCTAATCTTAATTCTCTTAGAAGTATAACTCTAAGTAACTAAGATAGTTAATACTATAGCTATCTAAAATAAGTATAGAAGACGTTTACTTTTTTAGAGTATTAACTATCTATAATACTTACCTTCTAGCTTTATTAAATAATATAAAAATTTTAAAAGAGCTTTAGCTTACTTAGAAGAAATGTAAGAACTAAGCTATTATAACCTAAATTAATCTAGTCTATGTCTATATACTTATATAAACCTAGCTCTATTATATAATAAGGTTAATAGTATAGCTTAAAATAATATCTTAGATAAAAGCTAGTTAGATAAAAAGAGAGTAATAGAAGCTATAGTATTACTAGATAAAAGTAATAAAATAGAACTAATAGAATTAATAGAAGATATAAAGAAAGAGCTAATATTTGAATACTTAAAGGGAATAGAACTATTTAAACTATTAGATTCTTAAGCCTCTTCTTAAACCTTATTTAAAGCTTTTTTATAGTTATTTATATTATTAATATAATATTTAATATATATTAAGTCTTAGACGTAAGTAATATACGAATAGCCTACTACTAAAGAGCTAATTATTGCTTTTATAATAGTGTTAATAGAAGGTACTATTAGTGAATTTATAGTCTTATGTCTTACTAAGAAAAACGTTATAGAACTAGATATCTCTCTAACTAGAGAGATATATAGAATTTAGCTTTTAAACGCCTAGATTAAAAGTATAGTTAAAAATAATATATATATTAAGAAAAGAAAGCTATAAAGAAGAGAAGGTTAAATAAGGCGATTATAGAGTATAATAGATAATAAAGTAAAAAAGTAATAAGGTAATAGCTTTTAGAATAGTAAGGTACCTATTCCTAATAATTAAGTATAGTTTAGTAGTAAACTATTAGAGAGATTTCTTAATAATATAGTAAACTACTCTAATTAGTTTAATAAGTATAAAAGGTAAGTTTATCTCTTTTCCTCTTCTTCTATTTTAAGTATATTCTAATAAATCTAGTTAGTAAGGGATTTTTTATATTAGTAGGAAACTATTATTATACTATATTAAAGTAATAAAATAATATTATAAATAGATTATATTATTAGAAGATGAAAATAAAACATCTAACTTTTTTAAGATAAAGTATATAAAAGTTTTTAACTAAGAGAATCTAAATAATAAGGTTCTATTCTTTATTAAGTTTTTATACTTTCTACTTATCTCTAGTACTACTTTAATATATAACTACCTTATTAGTAAGAAATATAATAATAGTAAAGATAAAGATAATAGTAAAAATAAAGAAGATAAGCTAACTATTTAAGTATAGATTTTTTTCTATACTTAATATCTAATCTAATTTAATAGATAGAGGTCTTCTTAAGTATTTTAACTTCTTATTTAGAGTAGTATAAAGCTTTTAAGAAGAGAAAGATACTCTTATACTACTATTTTTTTTTAAGATAGATAATCTAATTATAGAGTTTTTAAGGTAATATTAAGAGATAGATAGTTTAATATTAGTATTCTAAGAATATACTTTTAAAGTAGCTTAAATTATTCTAAAAATTATAATACTATTTTATTCTTCTAAGAGTAGTATTTTATTTAAAGAAATTACTTACTAGTATATTTAAAATTTATTCTTCTTTCTCCTTTAATTATTAGATTATATAAAGAAGATATATATCTTTTCTAGAATATATACTATTTAGTTAGTATAGCTCTAGTATAGTAGTATTAATATTTTACTTTTTAACTATAAGAGTAAGTCTAGATATTCTAAATCTTCTTTACCTCTTAAGAATTAGATTTTAATATATATTATCTTCTAAACTAAGAGAATTAGTAAATTAGTTATATACTAAGTAGCTACTATTATAATAGCTAGCTATTATAAATTAACTAATATATTAATATTACTAATACTTATATACTAAGAGTATATATTACTAATACTTATATATTAAAGGTATTAAGATCTAATATTTATATATAAAAGGTATTAAGATTTAAATATTATATATATATCTTTTATTATCTATTTAGCTTTTAGTTAATATTATTATTAGGCTTTTATATTATCTAACCTCTTATAAATAGATATTTATACTTAGAATAGAAGAAGAATAGTTTATTCTTTGCTTTTATATTTAGAGCCTAGTATCTAGCTATATTATTCTATTAAACGTACTTCTATATATCTCTTTTACTATAGTATATATTTAATACTATTATATAAAAAGAATAAACTATTCTTTACTAGAGATAGTCTATTATAATATCTTACTTATATATATTATTATTTTTATTTTAAATATAATTTAGCTTAGATTTAGATAATAACTTTAAATAGCTAGGATTTTAGAGATCTTCTAGATAGCTAGTACTATTAGAGTTTAGTATTTATTAAATAGTTAGTAAAATTATAATTTTAATCTTTTAGAGAGACTAGAATATACTAAGTATTCTTAAGAATTAGTATATATAAAAGTCTTTATAATAAGTCTTTAAAAGAAGTCTAGATATCTAGACCTATTATAAAGACTTTTAAATAAATAAGTCT
>LLCB01000723.1:0-10835 GCA_001414345.1 Hymenoscyphus infarciens | reverse complement strand
TTAAGTAGTTCTAAAATATAGACTAGTAATATTTATATAGATTTAAAGCTTTTAAGTAGTTCTACTACTTAAAATAGTAATATTAAATAATATTTATAACTTCTAAGTAGTTCTACTACTTAAAATAGTAATATTTATCTAGATTTAAAGCTTTTAAGTAGTTCTATTACTTAAAATAGTAATATTTATATAGATTTAAAGTTTTTAAGTAGTTCTAAAATATAGACTAGTAATATTTATATAGATTTAAAGCTTTTAAGTAGTTCTACTACTTAAAATAGTAATATTAAATAATATTTATAACTTCTAAGTAGTTCTACTACTTAAAATAGTAATATTTATATAGATTTAAAGCTTTTAAGTAGTTCTACTACTTAAAATAGTAATATTTATATAGATTTAAAGTTTTTAAGTAGTTCTAAAATATAGACTAGTAATATTTATATAGATTTAAAGCTTTTAAGTAGTTCTACTACTTAAAATAGTAATATTAAATAATATTTATAACTTCTAAGTAGTTCTACTACTTAAAATAAGTATTTAAAATAATATTTATAGCTTTTAAGTAGTTCTATAACTGAAAATAGTAGTATTTATAAAGATTTAAAGCTTCTAAGTAGTTCTACTACTTAAAATAGTAATATTTATATAGATTTAAAGCTTTTAAGTCGTTCTACTACTTAAAATAAGTATTTAAAATAATATTTATAGCTTTTAAGTAGTTCTACTACTTAGAATAGTAATATTTATATAGATTTAAAGCTTTTAAGTAGTTCTACTACTTAAAATAATAGTATTTATATAGATTTAAAGCTTTTAAGTAGTTCTACTACTTAAAAAAGATATAATTATAAAGATTTAAAGCTTTTTAGTAGTTCTACTACTTAAAATAAGTATTTTAAATAATATTTATAACTTTTAAGTAGTTCTACTACTTAAAATAGTAATATTTATAAAGATTTAAAGCTTTTAAGTAGTTCTACTACTTAAAATAGCAATATTTATATAACTTTTATCTATATTTATAGCTTTTAAGTTATTTTACTAGCTTAACTTAGATCCTCTATCTAAAGTTTTCTTTATATATAATATAATCTTAATCTTAACTTTATATAATTTCTCTAGACTTTTATATACTTCTTACTTAAAACAGTCTTATATCTATTACTTAACTAGATCTATATATCTAGTAACTAAAACCCTTTAATAAAGCTAGTTTTAATACTATTAGATAGATTTAGTATTCTTTTAAAAAGAGGAGTTAACTAAAGGAAATTAGATTTAAGGTAAATAAATATTAAATAAGGAAGTAAATATAAGTTAAGAAAAGTAATAAAGAATTAATTATAAGAAACGTAAATAATAGCTTTATTATAGTTAGATAACTATATATTAAATATCTATCCTCTCTTCTAAAACACCTCTTCTAAGAAAGTTAAGTATATATATCTTATTTTAAAATATTATAAGGGTATTATTCTTTTAATTACTACCTATATACTAGCTATACTTAGAGCTTTATACCTACTCTAACTTTAAACCTTCTATATTAGCTTTATACTTAATACTTAGTTTCTATCTATTAATAACTTATCTCTCTTTCTTTTAAATTTTTACACGTTTCTAATTAAGTAACTCGTTTTCTATATTAGTTATCTTATCTAGTACCTTTTATTTTAGGTTTCGCTTTATAGCTTTAAATATAAGAGATAGAGAATCTTAACTATATAATAGCTTTATAACTAAAAGGGGTTTAAGAAAAGTAATTAGTCTTAAAATAATAGTATTTAATAGGTTTAGTAAACTATAACTATAAGAAGTCTCTATAGCTAAAAGAGGCTTTAGAGAAGACGTCTTTATAAATAAAGGGGATTAAGAAGGAGTAGATATCTTATTAGTATTAGTAGATCGAATTATAAGAGCTAGAGTATTTAAAGGAGTTTAGAAAAGCGTTATTAACTACTTACTAATATTAGCTAATACTATTATAAGAACTAATATAGTCTAGCTATATATAGTCTTATATATTCCTTAAAATATTACTAAAAGAGATTAGATAAATAAAAGCTACTTAGTAATATATAAATAATATTTATTAGCTTTAAGAAGTTCCTTGAATTTCTATAAGTATTTATATATAATATTTATTAAAAATCGTACTAAGCTTATACTAAATTTCACTAATATTTATAAGTTAAATAGAGCATCTTTAATAATATAGTCTTCTAATATAAAAATAGAGACCTATAGAAGGATTAGTTCTAATCTAACCTCTAATAATAATTATATATATAAGCTAGTATATTAAGATTTAGATCCTTTTCTCTAATAACTTAAGCTAATATAATTAAAATAGTAATATAGAGTAGGTTATAAGTAGTATTATAAGATAGAGGAGGCTAAGGTTTAAAATTTCTTATATTATAATAGCTATATATTAGACGTTACTACTTTAATATCTATAATCTATTAATATAAGCTTAGGCATATTATAAGTTAAAGAATACTATTAGTATAGAGATCTCTATTATAAAATAACTAGTATATTAGAAAGCTAAAGATTCGTTATAATATAAGTTAGCTATTTCTAGATATTAATATATAGAATATTACCTTTTATTTTATATACTAGTTACTAACTATAAGAGCTTAACTATAAGCTAGCTTATATTATTATCTTATATTAATAGCTTTATATATAGTAGGACTAGAGTAGTATAGTTTTAGACATGTTTCTACTAGATTCCTTTAAAATAGCTAATTTTAGAGATAATCTTATCTTTTATTATTTAGTTATTATAATATAGTAGAAGCTATAATAGTTTAGTAGCTAGATATCTTAAATGTTTAAGAGTCTAATTTAATATATAGGTATATAATAATAGATTTATATAAATAATCTCTTAAATTAACTCCTTTTTAAGATCGATTATTAAGAAGTAGGAAGGTATAATAGCTTTAAAGCGTATATAATAGTAGATTAAGATATATATATATATATTATAATATATAACACGTTTATAAGTTATAGTTAGTAGGATTAAAGAAATTAGTCTACTAGAGGTCTAGAAAACTAGTCTAAGACTAGGTCTACTTATACTACTAGTAGATATATATAACGCTCTTATCTACCTTTTATTAAAATAAAGAACCTCTTTTAATATATAAAAAACTCTTTCTTATTTAATAGAAAATCCTATTCTTTCTACTAATTTCTAATATCTACTACTTTAATTAATTTATTATCTTCTTATTAGATTTTAATAATTTATCTCTTATTTACTAAGAACTTACTTTCTTTCTTTTATCTAACTACTTCTATATTACTACTTAAATATTTCTATATAATTACTTAGATACTTCTATACTACTCTAGATATATATAAGCCCTTTTATTAATAATTCTACTAGTATAATATATTAAATATACTAAATAATCTATAAAGAAGCGCTAAGGCTATAGTAAAGTCTATAGATATATATACTTTAGAAAGCTATAACTTAGTATAATAGTAATTAGAGTTAATAGTATTAAGAGAAGAGAGAATAGGCTTATATACTACGATATAGAGAAGCGTTAGATATAGAAGAGGTAGATTTAAACTTTATTAGAAGACCTAGTTTATATACTAGCTAGCTATAATATAAGAGTAGGAAGCTATAAGTAGGCTTAAAATAGTATGTTTTTAAACTTAGACTAGAGTAGTTTTAGATATTATAATATTAGGTTTTCTTATATAAAAAGGAGATAGAGGTAACTAGCTTATATTCTACTATCTTAGAAGCTTATTATAAAACTCTACTTATAGGAAGTATTAATATAGATTTTCTAAGGATTTATTATATAAGAAACCGAGTTATAAGAAGTTCTATATATCTTAGTACTAAGGATTTAACACTATTAGGAGTATAAGAAGAGCTTTATTATATATTTTTTTTATTTTCTTATTCTAATTTTAATAAGTAAAATATATTAGAGTATTTCTAAAATTTAACTTATAAGTATAGAAATATTTAAAGTTATTATTTTTATAATAATTAGCTTATCTCTACTTCTAAAATATAGTTCTTACTTTAAATATAGTATTAAGTTATATTTAAGAAAGTTATATATATATATTTTATAAAAGATATAAATATAATAGTATAAAAAAGACTTTTAGAATAAGATATAATAAGTATAAATATAATAATAGTTAGGTAGATTCTATCTATTCTAATCTCTACTATAAAGGTTATAGATAAGTAATAATAAGTATAGTACCTTACTCTATTAATTCTTAATATTAAGTTTTCCTCTTAGATTATATTAAATCTTATTACTTAGAAGTAGCTAGCTAAGGAATTATATATTCTCTTCCTAATAAATTAAAATATAGATTAAAGTAAATAAATTAATATAGACTTAGAGACTTAATAAATAAAACTACCTTCCTTTACTACTACTATCTCTTATACCTTTAAATATTATAATAATACTAGAAACATTAATTCTACTAAGAAAGTCTTCGCCTTAGTACTCTTAAAGTAGTCTAAAAGCTATATAACTAGATTAGAATATTATCTTAAATACTAAGCTAAGCTTCTATTACTTTTAAATCACTCTTATATAACACTTTAAAAACACTTCTCTTTAAAGATATATACTTACTATTATCTTTAGATTATAATACTATCTTAGTTTTTATATTTTTATATTATCTCTTACTAAATCCTATTTAGTTAGATTACTACCTTACCTTTAACTCTACTTCTAAGCTAATTCCTAGATACTATAATACTCTATTACTATAGTTATATTATATAGAAAGAAATCTTCTCTAATTTAAACTCTAAGTATTATATCTATATTAATTATAATTATATTATATTATATTAACTAATTATAGTACTAATTATAGTAGTAGTAGTAGTAGTAAAGAAGAACTTCTATTATACTTCTAAAACTTCTCTTCTAATAATATAGCCTTTTTTAAAGCTACTAAGTCTTTTAGAATAGATAAACTATATAAAGTTATCTTATTAAACCTTAAAGCCTTAGAGTACGATTATATAGTAAGTAATATAGAGTAGATATAATTCTTTAGCCTATATACTAAAGTTATTAGGTAGTTAACTAAGGATATAGAAAAGGACTTTCTATTTATTAGTATATAGAAGATAGTTAAAGATAGAGGAAAAAAGGTTTTATACTTATAAGAGAGTATAGATAGGAAAGAGCTTTAGTAGAAGCGTAATTATTATATACTTAGTAAGAAGAATAGTAGATATATATATATACTTAAACAGCTTCTTATACTAATTAAAGTAGCTTTTAGAGAAAAAGAAGTAACCTCTAAAAATAGTTCTACTAATACTTTTATAAATACTTCTAGAAATACCTTAAAGTCTAGAATAAGAGCTATAAGTAACTTTAAATATTATTTAATTAAACTAATTAAAGACTAATAAATACTAAGACACTACTACTATAAATAAGAAGGCTACTACTAGAACTACTCTAAGGTCTAGAAAGGAAGGTATAAGTTATTTTAAACTATTCTCTACTTAAATAGATTAAATACTAATTAATAATAGGTTACTAGTACTATAAACAAGAAGGCTAAAAAACCTTATACTCTAGTATAATAGACTATAATTAAGAGAGTAGTAAAAATAGTAAGAAAGTTACTTAAAGCTATAACTAAGACTACTTAAGTAGTTTAAAAGGAAAGTATTAAATTAGATATTATATATTATATTAATAAAGTAGAAGTTCTAAAAAAGTATAAGGATATTATAAAGGTAGTTAGCTTAGAACTTAATACCTTATATTTACTTTAAGTTTTTAAAAAAATATATAAAGCTTAATAGAAATTAAGACCTCTTAATCTATATTTCTTCTATAAAATTTAAGATTTAAATAACACTCTTTACTATTAAAGCTTATTTTAATAACTTCTTAATTATTATAGATTATTAAAATAGAAAGAATAAGAAATTCTATATAAAGTAAAGTATAAAAAGGGTTTATATTCTCTTATTTAAGTATAAGCTAGGACTAATATAAAAAGAAGCTATAAAGTACTTAAGTATTAAAGTAATATACTAGCTTATTATAGAGTTACTAGTAAAAGGGTTACTAAGTACTTCTATAAGTGATAATCCTACTTAGTAAGTTAGCTTTTCTTAGACTTTAATAGCTAGGTATTAATTTATTTTTCTTAGAGTATATATTATACTTCTTACTTAATAATATATATAATTTATATATATTAACCTTAAGAAAGATTATATAGACTACCTTAAGAGGAAAGAATATATAAATATAGTATAAGACGCTCCTTTTATTATAATATATATTTCTAAGAACTATTAGAATCTTATATCTTAGTACTAAGTTTAGTAAGCTTTTAAGTATATTATAACTATAGTAATTATAAAGTTAAACGTAAGTTTAATTCTTTAAATAAAACTAAAAAAGATTCTAGCTAATATAAAGATATAAATAATACTATAAACTTTATAATCTCTATATTATACTTCTTATTATTAAATTATCTAAGTTTTATAATCTAGAATTATAAACGATTATTATAAGTACTAGTATTATATTATAAAGATCTTTCTTTAGTCTCTTCTCTTAACTACTAGTTATATTACTTACTTTCTAGTATTATTAGTATTATTAATTCTCTTTTAGTTACTTTTTTTAAGAGCTCTTTTAAACTTATGTTTATAAATATAATAGAGATATTATTTATTTATTTATTTTTTTCTTTTTTATAATTAGCTAGGCTTTAAGTTATAATAGAAATAATTACTAAAATGCTATAAATTTAGTATTCTTCTTAGAGTAGTAATTTATAATAACCTTAATTCCCTAGATATATATATACCTTACTTAGTTGTTTTTTAAAGTTATAATATCTAGGTTTTTATATTCTCCTCTTCTATCTTTAAAGTAGGGTTTTCTTCTTAAGATATAGATAAAAATTCTATATTTTAATATATACTAAGTATATAAATTTAAATTTTAAAAAGTTTTCTCTATAAATATAAATAAGAGTAACGAAATTCTATCTAGTTCTACTAGTAAAAGTAACCTTCTTTAATATTATTTATTAGAATTATAAGAGAATAGACTCTTTTTCTAATCTAAGCTTAATAAGAAAGGCTACTAGAGAGTAGTATTACTATTTATAAGGTAAGTTTTAGTATTTCTATTAACTAAATTAACTATTATAAGCTATAAGTTAAATACTATATAATCTACTAATAGATTAAAGTAGAATATAGAGTTTATTAAAATACTAATAGTTAATATTATAATTAAATATATAATAAGATAAATAAAGAAAGAGAGGTTAATAAAACTAGGGAATCGAGTTAAGTATAGTAAGACTTAATATATAGATTAGTTTTAGAGATTATATAAAATTATAAATTTATAGACTATACTAGTATTAGAAGAAACTTAAGAGTCTAAGACTACTACTAGTAACTACTATAAATTTTTTAATAATTAGGATAATAGTATAAGTAGATAAGAGGATAAACTAGATAATAATATAATAAAAGAGCTTTAGATATTTAACTTAAAAAATATTTAAACTTAGGTAGTAAAGATAAAGAATTAAGAAGAACTTATTAGGCTAATCTTTTAAGTATTATTTAATAAGATATTTAAATATAGAAAAGAATTTTATAAATAAAAAAGCTTTTAAGTACTATATATTAGTAATTATAAAAAGTTTAACTAAGGACTTATAAAATTAAGTAGAGCTAATAATAGATAGATAGTATATATAATCGAATAATTAACTACTACTTCTATAGATAGTTAAAGGTAGTATCTATAATTAAATAAGACTTCTTCTTATCTACTCTAGTTATTCTAAGACTAGGATTTTATCTAAACTTACTTAGTTTATTTAATAGTATATTTATAAAAGAGTCTATATTAAAATATACTTTTATATATAGCTTTTAAGACTTCTATATTAGGAAGGGCTACTATTAAGTACCTAAGCTAAAAAAGCCTTAAAAGTATATATACTTTTAGTAGTTAAGAGTATTTAAATTATATAAGGATCTTTTAGATTAAGATCTTATCTAAAGTATCTACTTATCTTAAGAGGCTATAAGAGGCTTTTAGATAGTAGAGGTAATACTTACTAATATTTATCTAACTTACTTTTATAAAGTATTAGAGAAAAGAGGGTTTAAAAATCTATATAATATTAGTATAGATAAGAACTTTTAGTATAAGAGGAAAAAAGATAAAGAGAGTAAAGTATAAATTAACTCTTAAGATAGATATTTTCTATTTAATATTAATAAAGTTCTTAAAGTTAGTAATTAAGCTAAAGAGGAGAATATATATAACTTAGATAGATATTTATATAAGTTTAAAGTATAAGCTTTAGTAAAAAAATTATTATAAAGGTTTAAGAGCTTAGATTAAACTAGCCTTTTAAATTATATATACTAGTATAAAAGTACTCTATATCTACTAAATCTATACTATAGTAAAAGATTTAGTAGTATAGTATATATAATTAAGGCTATTATAGATCTATTACTTAAGAATATATACTTTATTCTTTAATATAATATTATATATAGATTTAGCCTATATCTTTATTAAAATTTCTTATAGATTAGAGTAAGAGTTAGATATATAATAAACGTGTTTTACTAATATACTTATTCTTTAGCTTATTAGCTAGAGTATAGTCTATATTAGACTAGAGACCTTAGTAATAGAGATAATAAAGGTACTAAAAGAGACTAGTTAATAAAGGCTTATATAGTTAGAGTTTATTAGAGGAGTTTAGCTACTAGCTAAACTGAATTTCTAGATATCTAAACTAGATATTAAGTAAAGATTTAACGTCTAAAGCTAGAGTAGATACTTTAAAGTCGATTCTAAAAAGTATATATAATAATTAATAAGTTAAGAGATTTAATTAATAAGACTTATAATTACCTAAGACTTATTAATAATAAGAGAACTATTAATATAGTAATTAGAGAATATATAAGAAGATAGTAAGTCTAGTTTACTAAAAAGAAGTAAGTAAAATAAAGAGTATAAGAGGAAAGGCCTTATAAAGAGCTATAGTATCTTTTTTTATATAAAGAAAAGATAAAAAAGAATCTAGTAAGAGTATTAAGAGAGTAACTAGTAAGTACTAATATTAAAAACTCTATATTAACTAGAAAACTATACTAATAGAGATCTTAAGCTATATAGTATCTTTTAAGTAAGAGAATACTATAAGAAATAGTAGAGGATATAATAGAAGTAGTTAAGAATAAACTAAGGTAATATAATATAAACTAAGTATAATAGAAGGCTATAGAGAAGAAGAGGCTATATTAATAGTATACTAAGTTATAGACTATATATAAACTTCTATATTATTCCTTTCTTATACCTCTTTTAATTTTAGTTAAAAGTAATCTTATACTAGTAGTACTTAATAAAAATTAAGGTAAAGAGTTTATATTACCTAGTTACTATATAGGTCTAGTAATTATAAAATATCTAGAACTACTTTAATATAAGAGGAATAAGGAAATTAGCTATATATTTTAAAGCTTTTTAAAAAAAGCTACTATTAATTAAAGTAAAGACTTTAAAACTATAAAGTCTTATTAACGAATTACTAATAATAGAAAGACGTCTTAATATTATTTCCTTATAGACCTTAAACCTAGTAGTTCTTAAGAATAAATTAAATTAGAGTATATAGCTTTTTAAGCTTATATATAGAGGAAGCTTATAAGTTACTAAACATAATATTACTAAATCCTTAAGTTTCTTAAGTAACCTTTAAATCCTTTAAGGTATTAACACTCTTTAGTAGCTAGAAAGAGTAAAGAAGGAAAGAGGGTTTATAATATAGGAATAGAAAAGGTTAGCGATATAGTATATTAAAACCCTTACTATACTACTAATATAGCTAAACTACTAGCTAGGAGTATAAGAGGTAACTAAATAGTATAAGAAATATTTATAAGTTAAAGTTATTTAATAAATTATAGTTAAGGAGTTATTATATAGATACTAGAATAATATTACTAATATTAGCTTAAAAGAGAGGCTAGAAGGTAAGTATATAAAAGGTATAAATTATAAATAAGTAGCTAACTAAGATATAGAAATAATTACTTTAGTATATACTTTTATAATAACGTTTAAGTAAAGAGGCTAGAATATTATAGATAAGAGAGAAGGGGAAAGAGTATATAAGAGATAAGGAGAAGAAGGAGGAGAGGATAAAAGTAAAAGTAGTAAAGGTAGTAAGAATAGTAAAGAGGTAAATATATATATAAAGGAAATTAATAAAGTAGAATAAGTAGAATTAATAGAAATTAATTTTCTATATAAGAAGTAAATAAAAGTAGTAAAAAAGCTAGTAAGATTAATTCTAAGTATAAGTAGCTTTAAAGATTAGAGATAGTTTAAAAAGAAAGTAAAATTATATAATTTATATTATAAAACGACTTAATTAGTATAGGAATAAAGAGAATTACTTTATAAAAGATATAAATATTAAAGAGAAAGTAACTTTTAAGTAATACTACTACTTATAAGGAAAGTATTATTATATATTTATAACTTTTAAGTATTACTACTACTCAAAAGTAGATTATATATATAATATTAAAAACTTTAAGTAGTTCTACTACTTAAAAGTAAATCTCTATTATATATTTATAACTTTTAAGTAGTTCTACTACTTAAAAGTAATCTTTTACTATATATTTATAACTTTTAAGTAGTTCTACTACTTAAAAGTAAATCTTTATTATATATTTATAATACTTAACTAGTTCTACTACTT